>CAEGAE010052374.1:0-16496 GCA_903067095.1 Girardinus metallicus | reverse complement strand
GGGGGGGGGAGGGGGGGGGGGGGGGGGGGGGGGGGGGGGGGGGGGGGGGGGGGGGGGGGGGGGGGGGGGGGGGGGGGTGAAAGAGCATGTTTCTTGAAACTAGCTAGCTAACCAAGCTAGCATACATTACTGTCTATTCTATTATGCTATGTGTATCATGCATGTGAGTGAATGTATGTGTGTGCATTTATCCATCCGTCCGACCGACCGACCGAACGAACAAACGAATAAACAAACAAACAAATAAATATTATTATTCTGGGGTGAGACTTAGGACTCAGTGTGTTTGGTTCACAAAACAATTTGTTCCTGACAGTCACAGTTGGTAAGAAACAAAGATTCCCATTAAATTCCATAGGAAATGAATGCGGGTCATTTTGGACCCACTCACGGAAGAATGGTGTAGTGATATAAAACATGCTATTTCTTAAAATGTATAAAAGGTCAATTAAAAATTTTAATTGCATGATATATTTTTATACAACAATATATAACATATTTTTTGAGGAATACCTGGAATATGAAGTGATGTAAACTTTTCATTACAAAGATATTGCAAAAAGATGACCTCATCCGGTCAAAAAGGACCCACTTACGCATCGGAGGGTTAATGAAAAAAACTGCAGGTGTCATGATCCAGGTGTCAGCCACAAATGTTTACATCAACAGAGTTACAGCCTTTAAAAATGAACTTGAGCAGCTTGACTTTACTAACATTTTCAAGTGAAATGGACAAAAACAGTAACAGAGAACGCTAGCCCAACCTGCGGCTCAAAACAATGAAGAACCAACAAAAATGCATTTATAAATCAGTTTATATTTTTTATGATGGAATAATTGCAACATTTTACATAATTTTTCCATAGAAGAGAGTTTATTCATCCTCTCTTTGCAAAAGTTTTAACGGTTTTCATTTCAAGAAAAACAACAATTTCATTATAAACATTATATGTTGTCTTTTTTTTCAAAAAATCAAGTAATATTAGCAGCTCTTATAGTTTTGTTTAGGTGGATTAAAGGGTAAAAATTTATTTTTCTCCCAAATCATCAGTAATGACTTTACTGCTGGAAAGCCTGAATTTCCCACTGAGGGATAATAATATATATTTTTATTCTATTATCGTCTGGATTGTAAAGATTAAAGATCCCCGAAGGAGCCACTGCTTCTACGTTTTATAGTAATCTGTCTCCTTGCAGCTTTTGAAATGCCTCATGTTGAATTAGAAATACATTTCCATTATATTGCTCTTTGATGTTATAAAAATGAAATGTATTTAATTACTAATATGTCTCTTTCTGATTAATAGCTCACTGCAGTAAGGAGTGCGTTCACGGCCGCTGCGTCGCTCCGAACCGCTGCCAGTGTGAGAAAGGATGGCGAGGCGACGACTGCTCCAGCTGTGAGAATCGGCTCATTTTCTCTCATTCATGCTTGATTTTTATGCTTTTTCTCTGCAAAAAACATTTTTCACAAGCTGCTTTTACATTGAACATATAGCTGCATAATTTGACAACTAGGAAATACATTTACTTAATGGAAACAAAAATTTACGACAGTTTGCTAGAGCTTACTAGATAAAAAGTAAATCTCTGCCAAAAAAAAGTCAGAAATTTTTAGATTAATCTTGGAAATATTTGAAAAAAATGTTTTAGTTTAATTTCCAAATTAAAAAAAAATAAAAATCATGGAAAAATTCAAAAATTTTCAACAAGAAATTTCCAAGTTTTTTCTAGCAAATCTTTGGAAATTTACTCCTCCTAAAAAGACTTGTTTTTGGATAAAAAATAAACTACTACTATTTCACTAATATAAAAGACCCACCATTTTGCAGTTGCAGCATTTCCTTTAAGTAGGAACTCAACTAAAATCACACATGAATAAGTTTTGTTCACGCGACAAGTCATTAAAAAACGCCGCGTCATCATCCAACTACTTCCTGTCGTCTTCTTTGTGGTTTCTGGCAGTAGTAACATCCGGTTGTGGATCACGTGGAAGTGTGCAAAAAAGTGTCTCCATTGCAGTTTAGAAAAATAAACCCATTTCGATACGGCCAAAGAAACCACCTCATCCTTTCATAAAAACGTTTTATCGACAAATGAGTTTTTGTCAAAACAGCTTTGTTTCCATTAAGCAAATTTCATTTTTAAATGTCAAATCATGCGATTATATGATCAATGGAAACGCAGCTAATGACAAATTTGTAATGGAAACACAGCTACAGGGTAAAAAGAACATAAACAAGAAGAAGTGATTATTGGCTAAGTGGCAGTTTTCTGCATCCATCACTTCCAACAGAAGGTTTTCAGAGGGAGCAACAGGGGAGCATGACGCCATGCCATGAATCACCCAGAGCTCTGACTCCAAGAAACCATTCAAGTTATGAAACTTTCTTTAACTCACTCCTTTGCTCAGAATAAACTGTAATAACAGGCCAGTTTTTACGGTATTGTAGAGGTGAAACGTCTAGATAAGGCTTAATGTTGAGCGGTTATATAACGGTTAGCTCTAACCCACAGCCACGTTTTCCAAAGGATGATGTTTCCCTCCTGGAAATGAAGTTTTCCACTACCTTTTCTCCTCAGTCAGCTGGGTCAATAGTACACTGCGTTTCTCTTTCCTCTGGTTTTTCTTTTTTTTTTTTTCCTCCCATTATTTTGCAAAACTCTCAAATTAGCTTCAGCGTGTAGCGGGAGGATGGGGAAGGGAAATGGAAAATGTGACCCCACTCTCCTTACTCTCCCTTTCAAACCCTCACTTAAGTTGTCGTTCTGCGTCTCTGTTTTCTCCTCGGTTCTTCTGTAACGTTTTCAGCTGAATATGAGCCGACGCTTCCTGTTTGCCTGCGTGTTTGACTTCTCTGGCTGCGGGAAAGAGGAGAGGGTCCCGATGTTTTTGTACGTGGTGAGGATTTAAGACAAAGCCACAGTGTGCTCTGCTTTACGAGCAATAAAATGCGTTTTGGAAACGGAGAGATGGTGTAAAGCTTGAAAGTGTCGCGTCGCTCTCCAAACCAGCACCAAGGATCGTTTATGGAGCTCATATTCGAGAGCAAACCATTTAAGATAAAACCCTAAGGGTATAATTAATTTTTAATTGTGTCAGAGGGAATTCATCAGAGTTTTTATGCAAATTCTGCTTTGGATCATCTTTAAAAATCTCCCAAACTCAATTCAGAAGTACTTTACTTATCTCATAAGGGAATTAAATGTTGTCGTAACTCAGATCATCCAAGTATCTTCAGAGATTCACTGTGGTTGATGCTGCTATGGACGTTAACGATCTCCAGTAGCAGTCAGTGTTCCAATAAATACAGAGGCCTCTGACTGAAGACTGATACTGTATGAAAGTCTCATCATTGCATGCTAACAGCTCAATATTTGGGCAATAGAGATGATATTTCATAGTAACACGTCCTGGATGATGTCATCTGTTGGCTAGCACTGCTAACCCACCTCCTTTGCTTTTGCCACTCCTCTTTAAATTTGTCTGGTTAGAAAATCTCCTTTTCTTTTCCTCTTGGATTGTGAGGAAATAATTGTCCAAACCAGAAAAAATGATGAATAAATGTAAACAAAAAGAGAAAATTCGACCAGAGCTACGTCAACATGAGCTGATTGAGTTTTCATAATAATCCTGCTTTGGATCGGCATCTTTATGCAAAGTTCGACTTAACTAAAGTGAAAAGCAACCTCCCTCATTTTGAAGTAAACAGAAAACAATTAAGAGTACATTAGTGGACTTTTGCATCATGCTTAAAGCTGCGTCTTTGCCAGGAGAACAGCCAGAGTAAATAAACTCTGCAAAGAAAAGTGGTCAAATGTCAAACCAGAATGATGCCAGGAGTTTGTTCATGGCTACAGACAGTGATTCAGGCGACACAGTGGAGAACACCGCCAACTAAAATGCTAGTTCGCTAAAGCACTGCAGCAACATGTTATTTATCTGAAGCTAATGCTAATGCGCTAACTCCATTTCAACTTGTCTCACCTAACTCTCAAGCATCAATTTAATTTTGGCTTTATAATTTTTAGAATGCCTTTAGATTTGTATCCATATTTATATGTATTCCCTACAGTGTGTCTTATTTTGTTTTTGCATGTTTTCCATTTTAAATAAAAATATGGGGGAAAAAAAGAATATGAGGAGAGGAAAAGGAGCTGCTGCTCAAACAGTCTACCTACTTCAAAATAAGAGCATGAATATAAATGACTAATTACTTGAAGAACTGCTAATAGTCAATAACCAAAACTGTAACACACAGGTAGAACGTTATTGAACTGAAGGTTTACCCAACAGTCAAGTAAATTAGCAGTCTAGAATTTATCTGGAAAAATAAACGCAGGTGAATCTGGGTGTGCTAAAAGTTTTCAAACTTAGCAAAAAATTAGCTTTGCCTTTAGCAGTTTAGCTGAATTTGTCGACCACTGTCGACAAAGAGAGCAAGAACAAAAGTTTTTGAGTTGTTCAACAATTTTTCTGTTATTTTTCACTTCACTAAAATTTAATAATTCCTATATTTCCAGATTTCATTTAGAGAGCGGAGTTGTTCTACCGCGGCAGCTTTGGACGGCATGTAAAAGAATCATCTTTTTGACCTCCAGCGTTGTACGCATGAGCGAAATTTCCAGATGCAAACAGTAACATGCAAGGGTTCATATATAAATATTTGAGACTATATTGAATGTGACACTGTGTGGATTAGAGAAAGACCAGTTTTATGTAGCATTAATACTAACTCTGGAAAAAGAACAGCTCAAATAAATCCATAAAAATCCCAAAATTAATTCAACATGTCCGCTATTAATAAACCTGTGGCTGTAGCTGGGTGTTCAGTTCCGGTCCGTTTTTTCTCGCGCTGGTTCTCAGCGGCTGTCAGACTCTGCAGGCCTGCAGAGCCTTCAGCGAATCGCTCTGAGTGATCTGGAGAATGTCTGTATAAACATAATCTGCTCCAGCTGAGATCCTCATTACTCAACCTGCCGCGGTGTGAGCCGACCTTTGCGCTTTGCCCTCACAGAGAACAGGAGACGTTGTGATTCTTTATAAACAGCAGGAGGCACAGAGCCGTCCTCCACCTCCTGCTATAAACACCGCAGCCATGGTGGGGGTTCGCTTCAGGCCTAATTTGGTTCCATTCTCCACTCTGACGGATCGCCAACGGAGATTATTGGGTTTTTAATGTCATGGTCAAGCAAACTGAAACCAGATATTTACATACACCCAATACAAAGATACAAACATGTTGTCTGAAATTTAGTCAAAACAAACTTTTCTTGTTTTAGCTTAGCAGTGTTGGATAGTGACCAGCTTACTGACCTGCATTTACCTGAGTAACGTTTTAGAAAAACTTTATGTTAAGGAGTGTGCTTTAGTTCCACAGGCAGATTATTTCACTTGTAGCAAGGAGTGGGCAATATTGTCCAAAAATTATATCACAATATATTTTAAAATACCTCAATAATGATCACAGATGATATTCCACATTTTCAACTCTTATTTTTTTTTTTCTTTTTCGTGGGGATGTGGATTTTTTTCATACATACAGATCTGGAAAAAGCAAGAGACCACTTGAAATGATCAGTTTCTCTGATTTTACTCTTTATAGGTATATGTTTGAGTAAAATCAACATTCTTATATTATTTTATAAGCTACTGACAACATGTCTTTGAAATCCCAAGCAAAAATTGAGCATTTATTTGCAGAAAATGAGAAACTGTCAAAACAGAGAAAAAGATGCAGCGCTTTCATACCTCAAATAATGCAAAGGAAAAAAGTTCATATTCATTTAGACACGACTACACTAAAGTTTTAACTCAGGAAAAAATCAGAAATCAATATTTGGTGGAATAACCAGGAGGTTTTCAGTGCTGTGGGCTCTTCATTTTTATCAGAGCTGTATATATTTTTTTACTTTTCTTAACTTAAAAAATATTAATATATAAATATATACAAAATCCCACAATATGTTAAATGCGTCAAAGAAAATACAAAATAGATAAATAGAAATGTGAACTACTTGCTCTAATAAAAAACATCCTGAAATCAGCTAAGACATGGAAATAAAAAATACTTAGATAAACAAATTAAACAAATTGTTGTAGTTTGATTAACACTACAAGTGTTTCTCCCTCATGTTTTTCTTAAATCACAAACATTATGAGATTTAAACTAAGAATTTAGCAAATGTTAGTTTATTTTACCACCCATGTTTTTTACTGGTATTATCTTCACTGATTTGATATGGCTCGTCCCCAAAGTAACAAAACATTGTTCCTGTGTTATGAGTGAAATAATCTGCCAGTGGAACTAGTACTTTTTGTCAATATTAGGGAATTATTTACTTGAAACAACCTCCTGTATCTTGCTGAAAAGTTACTTGGAAGCTAGTTTTGTCTTTTTTCAAGTGTACAAGAAACTAGACCAAAATTTCTTGGTAAGATTTAGTGTTTTCACAGTGTAGCTGCAGATGACAAGGTGTGACGAGAACACAAATGACCTGCAGCTCAGACTGGCTGTTGCTCCCAGAACGAAGGATTGTCCAGCTTGAAATCTGTGGAATCATTCTTGTCGCCCATCCACGGGTTTCGTCAGCGTTACTGGAGATCATGAAAACGCAACGCAGTTGAAGTAACTGAGCAGAAATCTGAAGAATGCAGCTCTGACCAATCTGAGGACTTTTCATCATGAACTGAAATCCAAAACTTGTGTGAAACTCTGCGAGGAAGCAAACTCCTCCAGAGCCAATCTGTGATAGTCAGGAGCTCGTTTTTACTAAAAACTTTGTGCGTTTCAGTTGGTAATCTGACACCCCAGCGACTCTAATCCTCCTGTTTCTGCTACAAGAGCAGCAGACGCCAAGTCCGTCGCTGCTTTTCCAAAACGAATCTGATGCTTGTCTGACATGAGGTCGTAACCTCCTGCTGGGCGAGACAGACTGTGACTGAGAGGAATTAAAAAAAACATTCAAATGACCAAAAGATCCCTGCAGGAAAGATACAAAGATAACACAGATCTTCAAGCTGTTAGATTTTAACATGGGAGAACAACACAGGGTTTTCGAAACAACTAAAGCTGCAGTATGTAACTTTTATAAAAAATATGTTTTATACATATTTGTTAAAACTCTCCCCATGTTGTGACAGTTTGTTATGAGACAGATGATCTGTGAAAAGATTGACCTCCTGCATCTCTTCTCTGAGCTGCTATTGCCACCAAATGCACCAAAAACAACCAATCAGAGCCAGGAGGAGGGTTTTAGTGCTGTCAATCAACCACAAGTACTCGCTGCTAAATGTGCTAATGCTGGAGAAACAACTTACTGTTCTGGTAAAAGTGTTTATCTGCTATCATTGGTGGCTATGCTAACAAACTAGAGCATAAAGTTACATACTACAGCTTTAAAGGGATATATTTTTGTGAGGATTTGAGTTTTCTGTGTGTTTATTTTTAGGTTTTGTGATGTCCTGTCTCTCTCCCCTTGATTGTTTCCCTGGTGTGTCTCATTCCCTTGATTGCCCTCTGTGTATTTAAACCCACCTGTTGTCTCTGTCTCTTGTCGGGTCCTTGTCTAGTGTCTTGTGTCGTATGTCACGGCTGTTGTCGGTCAGTCGTCACAGTAGAACTGGGAAGTCCTGTGTCGGCGTTAGCTCTCGTTTATCAGTTTATTTGATCAGTTGCTACTGGTTCTGAGCCTTGCTTTTCGCTCTGCCATGCTGCCTGTTTTCTTGGACTGTTCAGAGCTGTTTTCATTATTAAATTATCATCATCATCACTTCCTGTGTTGTGTTTGTGTCCTCCAGCCTGCGACGACAGACACTGGGGTCCAGACTGTAGTAAGGAGTGTAAGTGTGAGAACGGCGCGCTCTGCGACCCGGTCAGGGGCGACTGCCAGTGTCCGCCCGGGTTCATCGGACGCTTCTGCGAGGAGTCGTGTCCGGCAGGGACCTTTGGGAAGGGCTGCCAGCAGAAGTGCAAGTGTGGCAACGGAGGATCGTGCAACAAAGCAACAGGAGAATGCACGTGTCAGAAGGGATTCACCGGGACTTTGTAAGTTCAGCAACATGAGGAAACGGAGAGATGGGAAAATGGAAAACCTGTGTGTGAAAAACAAAGTCCACACCGCTGGAAAGTCATCAGATGCATGAATGACTTCTAAAAAAGCTAGTTTTGTCACTTCACTGCTCTAACGCAGTGTTTCAAAATGGAATGTAATTTAAAATAGAAGACAAAACACACTATTTCACAAATAACATGAGGAAATTGTCTTGTTATGATACATTTATCTGCCGATGGAACTAGAACTTTTTTATCAATATTGTGGAAACCAAGCTCATATATCTACCTAATAAGAAATATGTAAGTTAGTTTAGCCTTATTTCTTGTGTAGTAAGATATTTGCACAACACAAGAAACTAGACAAAAATACTTGGTAAGACTTGATGTTTTTGCAAAAAGCTTTTATTGTGTCACAGGAGAAATTCAAGAAAAATGTTTTTGCCATTTTCATCAAGTTGGTTTGATCCTGAAGCTGAAAATGGAAAAGTTTCTGACAAGAAAAAGGCTGACGGAACCGTCCAGCGGCTCTGCAGTGGAGAAACATGCTGCAAAATATTACACCTCTTCTTATCAAATGAGCCGATTGTGGTGGAAAATGTATCTGGTTATATATTCACAACAAAACTCATTGCCAACTAAAATCACAATAGCGAAGAAAACTGAGAAAATGTCAAATTAAAATTTTGCTTTACATATTTTGTAGCATTGTCTGTTTGGAGGCCTCCACTGCAGAGCACGCAGCTGCTCGTGTACAACAAACTTAGAGACACAGATTTCTGTGCATCAGTCAGGAAAATGTTAAAATGCCTTTTTAAACCAGCTGAAGTTGAAGGGATTATTCAACTTTTGAACCAACCAATCTGCCTGGCAAAGTTACCCCAAGATCGGAGAATAAAAAACCCCATCCGAGACCCCAAAGTTCATCAGAAACCTGACAAGAATAAAAGCTTTTATGCTGAGGTTTGGGCTGCAGGGTGGGGCAGTGGTTAGCATTTCAGTTTGCAATAAGAAGGTCTTGGCGTCACCAGGTTTCCATAGCAACCGCGTAACATAAAGCTGCGGTGTTTTCTAAACATCTGTGGGATTTTAACTAGGACCGGGTTTGATGTGAAACAATGGATGATTATGTGGGAAAGCACCTCAATCCCACTTTAAAGTGCAGTAAGAGAGTCTCCTCAGATTAAAGACAGAAAATATATAGTTTTGTAGTTCAGACACATTTTTCTAAACATCTGTAAAAACAGGAAAAGGCTCCAAAGAGAAAATTTCCATGTTTGTCAAGAAAATTTATCAGATTCATCTCAACATTTCAGTTTTTTCTCACAAGTTTTTGACTTTTCAAGCTGAAAAATTTCTAAATTATGTCAAGAAAATTATCTCAATTAATCTCAAAATTTCTGTTTTTTTGGGGGGGAAATTTACTCCTCTTTTTCTTCCTAACTATGTTGGCCCTGATACACTGACATAGAAAACAGAAATAATAAATAAAATACTAAAATAATGTTATTTCACAGTTTCTCTTGCACCACTTATGAAAATAATGTTTAAATATTTCCAGGGCTCAAAATTCATTTCAATAAAAAAACCAAGTGCCATAATTGTTTATTTTCCCCCTAACAATTCTGGTAAACAAATGTCACTAAAATAGATGTACACTTTTTTTTTGCACTGTAATCTGAATTTTAAAGAAACTTTAAAGAGTAACCGCTGTTTTAAACCTGCAGCAAAGAGCGTTGGGGGTCACCAAGTTTCCATAGCAACCATGTAACTTAAAGCTGAAGAGTTTCCTAAAGGTCACTGTCATGTGCACTTAGTTTTTCTTTCTCAGCTTTTTTTTTTTTGGCTGCACAATAACTGTAAGGAAACCTTTTGTTTTTGTGCATTTAAAGGAAATTTTTAGTAATTTTCGAACCTGGTAGAGACCAAACGCCCTGAAGCATAAAAGCATCAAATTAAATGAGGTTGTAGTCAGAGGCGGATAAAGTACCTAAACATTTACTCCAGTAACGTCTAGCACTACTTCAACATATCAGAAAATAGCCGCCCAAGAAATTATCCAAGAATAAATTGATCAAAACATCAGTAATTTAATTTATAAAAATTACGTCATAAGAAGCACCAAATGGAAGTTATGTTGGACATTTTGGGTAGATTATGGACCAAAATGAACACAATTCAGATAAATACCATAATTACACAACAAAAGCTGGCAAAAGAAAAAATATTTCCAAATTAATTTCTTTCAATATAAAGTTTTTTTGTTAAAACGTGTTTGTTCTTCATTCAATGAAATTATCAATCAGTTTTACTCAATAAAGTAAAACAACTGAAGTAAAAGTAAAAAGTACAGCTTAGTAAAAGAAAAAACTCCAAAAAAGGTTTTTTTTTCAAAGAGTTACTCAAGTAAATGTGAATAAATGTAACTACTGCCAAACTCTGGGTGTAATCTATTTTTAAGGCTTTAAATCAAGGCTATGCACTTTGTAGTCTCACATAAAACCGCGTTTCTTTTATTTACAGCTACGGAGCCGTTCAGGTTGGATTTGTGGATGTTTTTTCAGGTGGAGATCGACTGCCTGTGCTTAAGGTTCCAACTTTAGGCGAGAAATCTTAGCATTTCCATTTTCAGAGCTAAAATGAACACAGTCTGCTTCCTGATTTGGTATGAGGCATCTTTAAAGCACTCCAAGTATTTCTTCAGGGAGACGCTTTACTCGAGCTTCATTACAGATCGCTTCATTATCTTAATTTTCCCTGTAGGTAAGTCAGACGCGGCTCTTTTATGGCTTTAATGAGGAGCTGTTATGCATTTCTCCAACTTAATTTGAAGATGGAAAGACACCCCGATGGTCTGCTCCATGACTCATCCGTTACACCCAGTTTTTAGCCGCCCCAGAAGACACGTAAACAAAACTCTTCCCCACAACGCACTTACAGAGAGAGCCATCATCCTGCCAGTTTCAAACCTCAGCACCTCTCACTTTCAGGGAGGAAAAAGCAGAAACTTGGCAGCAGGGAGGATGAGACACAGCCCTGTAGTGAGTTATGAATATTTGAAATGTGTCCATTTTACCTCCAGGATGTGTACACAAAGTGTAAGCCAAACGTCCTCGGCTTACACGGGCTGATGTGACAGAAAACATGCAATGAAAGGGTTAATGGAAGCCGCGTTTCCGTTACACATGTTCAGAAATCTTTGTCAATATTTCGCTAATGTCGAAAAAACACTGTTTAGCAATTGTGGCGTTTCCATTAAATAATAAACGAAATAAAAATCACACGTGAAAAACTTTGTTCAGGCAAACAATCATTTAAAAAAAATGTTTTTTTAAATTATGGTGTTTCTTTTCCGCGAATGTGTTTTTGGAATTGTAGTTTGCGCAATTCTATGCACGGCTTATGTAGCTAACGAAATCAATGCAGATTTCCCTCGCAATTGTGCATTAGATTTGAGGAATTTCATTATTATCATAATTGAATTATTATAATTGAATTATTATCATAATTGAAATTAAGGAAATATATCTGCTTAATGGAAAAAGGCAAATAAAAAAAAATAAAACTTTTTGCTCTAAGATGAGATTATTTTTTTTGTCTGTATCAAAATTAGTCTTTTTCGCAAAACTGCAATGAACCATTTTTTAGGATCTCACCAGTTATATGATCAACGATCGGATGTTACTCCTGGCAGACACGACCAAGAAGACGACAGGAAGTGGTAGGAGGATGATACATGATTTTTATGTAGTGATTTATTGTGTGAAAAAACTTATTCACGTGTGATTTTAATCCCTTTTCTTATTTAATTGAAACGCCACAATTTGAAGTTGTGTTTTTAGCAGAAATTCAACAAAGTTTTGCGGACATTTGCCACAGCCTAATATCTCTGAATTGACGTTGATTCAGAGAATCAGCACCTCAACATTTGTACTCACGGTTTAAAAAGACAAGACAGAAACGTTGACTTTATTCCTCAGGAATGTCCCCAACCTGTTTTAGCCAGATCATGGATTGACTGTCTCCGTCTGTCTGTCACTCCTGCAGCTGTGCGAAGACGTGTAAAGGCTCATGCCAGCCGAGATGCCCCTGCCAGAACGAGGGACGCTGTAAGGGCAACGGGGTCTGCGCCTGTCTGGCTGGATGGACGGTGCGTTCCCATCATCCCACTGTGATCGATAATCCAGATTGTGTGGACAAAAGGTCTGGATTGTGGCCTGTAACACCAGCTTGGATCTAATATCCAGTATCGTTTGACAGGGTGCGATCTGCACGGAACAATGTCCAGATGGAAGGTTTGGGAAAAACTGCTCAGAGGAGTGTGTTTGCCACAACGGCGCTAAATGTGACCCTTTAACTGGACGCTGCCAGTGTAGAGAGGGTTTCACTGGCAACAGGTGGGTTTGGAGAAAAGACTGGGACGTTTTTAGATGATACTGCACAAAGCTACAGACGTCTTGGCATTTCAAACAATCACATCAGGGGTCCCTCAAGGCTCTATTCTCATGTCCTTTTTATTTAATCTCCATATAATATTTCTGATTTGTTTCTAGCAATTTTTCCAACTTATCTAACTCAGAAATGTCTAACAGATTGTGCATGCAGAACTAAATCTTCAGCCTGTTTTTTTCTGGAGATCAGCAGGATCTTCTCCGTGAATCCATCTGTTTCGTCCTTCAGGTGCAATGAGGAGTGCACCGCCGGTACCTACGGCCAGGACTGTAAAGGTGTGTGCAGCTGTGCAAACGGCGCGCGCTGCTTCAACATCGACGGCAGCTGTTTGTGTGAGCCCGGGTTCAGCGGGCCGCAGTGCAGGAACCGGATGTGCGCGCCTGGGAACTACGGCATGCACTGCGAACACAAGTGTCTCTGTGAGGAGAAACACACTCTAAGGTGGGAAGACCTGAATGTGTAAAGGTCGCCATGTTCAGCAGGTTGACCTTCCAACCTCAGTGAAGTTTCCACCCAACCTTCTTCAAATCTAACAAAATGGGTGTAAAATGTTTGTGCAGCAAACATTTTTTGTTTGTGCCGCTATAATTTTAAAGATAGTTATAAATGTTTCCAGAGGTCATGAAAGGTCACCTAGTCCTTCTTCAAATCAGACAAATTTGGTCAATCGACTCAGCAAACGTTTGTGTTACATTTGTGCAGCAAAATTATAATTTGTGCTGCTTTTGTTTTGAAGATATTAATGAAATTTTAAAGGTCAAAGGTCAACCGGTCCCCCACATTACCTAAATCAAACAAAATTGGTGTCAAATGTTTGTTCGGCAAATTTTTTTGTTTGCGCTGCTATCAGTTTAAAGGTATTACTAAAAGAGCCTCCAGAGGTCATCAGAGGTCAACCTCCTCACAGCTCGCGGTCACAAAATCAAACAAGCTACATTTGTGCAGCAAAGACTGTCGTTTGTGCTGCTTTTGCTTTAAAGATGTTAATGATGACCTCTGATAACCTCTGGAAAACTTTTTATGAGTGTCTTTAAAATGATAGCGGCACAAATGAAGCTTTTTGCTGCACAAACATTTGACGCCGATCTCGTTAGATTTGAAGAAGATGGTGCACCAACTTCACTCAGGTGATTTTTCACTGAACAGACGCCACCAAAACACGAGTGTTTATGATATTAAGCTTATAACTGGTAAAAAAATAAAACTGGATGTAGATATTTGTTTGTTTTTCTGCTGCTGCAGCATTTAAATGATTTTCAAATGATTCATCTCTTGGTTTCTGGACTGCTGCCATGTCTACAGATGTTAGAAAGGTTTCTGCCCTTCATGTTTTGATATCTAAATTGTTAAAAGCGAATTGATTTGTGTCAGTGGGCCAAATGGCACCCAGCAGTGACCTTTGACCTCCTGCAGTGATCGGAGGAAACTGACCTGCTCTGCTGCTGTTTTTGTCCCTCTGCAGCTGCCATCCGATGAAAGGCGAATGCACGTGCCAGCCGGGCTGGGCGGGTCTGTTCTGCAACGAGACGTGTCCTCACGGTTTCTACGGCGACGGCTGCATGGAGCCGTGTCTGTGTGTGAACGGAGGCGTGTGCGACAGCGCCACGGGACGATGCCAATGCTCCCCCGGATTCACGGTGATCCATATAGCGACTTATTTTAAATCGATTTCTAATTGTTAGTTTCTCCCCTGACTTCTGGCATTTATTTTTATTAAATTTTTTACATCTTCAGGGCGTTCACTGCGAGAGTCCCTGTAAAAGCGGCACCTACGGGAAGAACTGCTCCCTGGAATGCTCCTGCGAAAACTTTATCGACTGCTCACCGGTTGACGGCACGTGCTTCTGCAAAGAGGGTAAGAAACTGTCAGGAAACTTGTAACGGGTCAGAGACGATCACGCTGCCATTTTTAACCGTTCCTGTGGCGCCTGCAGGCTGGCAAGGGCCAGACTGCTCCGTCCCCTGCGCTGACGGCACCTGGGGCCCTGGGTGCAACACCACCTGCCGCTGCACCAACGGGGCCAAATGTGATCCGGCAGACGGATCGTGCAAATGCTCAGCTGGATGGCAGGGGGCGCTCTGTGACCAGCCATGTGGCGTAAGGCCTTTATTTCTTCACCAAAATGGAAATTTTAAATGCAGGAGCTGAGTGGAATAATGAAGTTATCATTAGAAATTCTTCAGGAAGAAGAACACAGAAAAATCTAAATCTGATGGATAGATTGATGGTGTGAGCTGCTTTTACGAAATAAATTTGTTTAAAGGAAAACAAATTCTTGTTTTTTGAAGAAAAAAAAAAAAGGTTTTGAGCTAGGATGAGGTGGGTATTTCTGGCCACATAGAAATTGGCATGTTAAGGTACATTGAAAAAAAGAGGAGTAAATCTACTCCAAAAAAGTCATAAATTTTGAAATTAATCTAAGAAATTTCTTGGAAAAAATAAAGACAAAAATCTGCGAAAAAATAATGCTGGAATGTTCAGATTAACGCCAGAAGTTTTCTATGAAAAATTTTTTTGTTTCAAAAGTCAAACATTTTCAGTTTGAGCAATTCAAAAAAAATTCCAAAGTTGAAAATGTTTGACTTTATGAGTTCAGAAAATTTTCACATTTTTCAAAGAGAATTCTGAGATTAATGTCAATATATCAGAGAAGCAAATTTAAAACTTTTGTAGCTCAAAAATTTCCATACTTTTCCTAGAAATTTTCTGATAATCTAAAAAAACGTTTTTTGAAGAAATATTCTCCTCTTTTTTTAAAGCTGTCTTATGGTGCAGATATGATCATTAAACTGTTTGATAAAAGAATCAAGTTGCTGAAAATGGCCTAGTCAAATCCAGACCTCAATGGGACATTAAAAGAGGACTGATGTCTGTAAACTTCAGTCATCTAGATCTAGTTTTTCCACACTTCTTGTTATTTTAAAACATTAAACAGTGATTGAGCTGGAAAAACTGCAGTTCTATATGAAATTGGGCGAGGCGCGATGGGTTCAGTAAAAGGTCAGAATTATGTCTTACTTCTCTGGACTGGAGCCACGGCTCATGTCCCAACAAACCAATTCACTAAAAGGAAGAGAAATGTCATGCTAATGTCAGCCAGAGTTTGGTTTAATGAGCTGATGTTTTAAAGAGAGCAGCGCATCGATCATAGTGATGTTACAGGACACGTTTACTGTGCCGCTCTGTTTGCTTTAATCTGGGTTTTGGACGCGCTGCGTTCCTGCCGTCAGCATGGCAGCCCGACAGGCTGCGCCCGGCCCGCAGTGCCAGCTTAGCGCTTTGTCTGACCCCACAGCGGAGAGAATCCCCTGATGACTCTCTGCCCGCTGGCTCTCGTTCTGCATGCAGATGGGCTCTTTCGGGCCGGGCTGCCTGAAGAGGTGCGACTGTATCCACGGCAGCGGTTGCCAGGCTACCAGCGGGGCATGCCACTGTCTGCCAGGTTGGACGGGTAAGTGACGACGGCCCGCCGCTGCTGCCAGGTTGGCGCTGGCTTCACACGACGGGTCCAGGAGGACGGACAGAGCCACAGGTTTTAACTGGCCCAGTCGGATTTGACAACACGGCACAGCTGAATTAAAGGAGCACACTGCAAAAAAACTAAACTCCTCTAGATTCTAGTATTTAAAAAACTGACTTAAAACTCTCCAGTTTTAAGTCAGTAATTCCTTAATATTGGAAAAGCAGCATTCAGCTTCTATTCACCACAAATCTGGAACAAACTTCCAGGAAACAGATAAAAACTCACCTGGTTAGAGGTGCATTCGAACCGTAATAAATGGAGCATCGACCAGCATATTCAATATGTATTGATGATTTTGATGATGACATTCAAAGATAGAAAAAAGTGAGTAAATTTCTGCCAAAAAAACTATCAGACATTTTGTAGAAAATATTCTTTTCTGACCTAGAATGTTTGCAAATATGGGAGGAAAAAACTAAGAAATTTTATATATATAAACATATATGCAAAATTTTTAGTATATATA
>CAEGAE010052373.1:0-50722 GCA_903067095.1 Girardinus metallicus | reverse complement strand
TATATATATATATATTGGACTGCTTATAGAAGCAAGTGTTTATTAAATTACTTCACGGGGGAAATATTGATATCAGTGTAATCATTCACAAGAATGTCAGATGCTCTATTACCTACTCATAAAGTATTTCTTTCTAGACAGAGTATAAGAGAAGCATAACAATAATTCATGAATTATTCCTTTTTTTTACCATTTGGACATCAGATTATTCTATTGTTTGTACTGTAGTTGCTTTTATATATCAGAAAAAAGTGACGGTCCCTCACTGATGTCACCAGTTAACAATCACTTGATGGTATCAATAACCCCAGTGATTATAAGGCGACTTCTCAAATTATTTTGGGGTTCAAAGCATTGAACAATTTTAGCAAAGTTTAGCTTTTTGGCAAATAAATATGTTGCTTACTTAGGTACATTGGTCCAGATCTCCTAGTTTAGTCCATCTTTTCGGTAGAGGGTAAATATTCTTCTCCTTTTGATATTTTGTTGAGATCTTGATCACTAAAGCACAGATTTTCTTCTGCCACTTTCTGACCTCAACATCCTCCACCACAAAGTTAAGAAATCTCTTCAACATACCACCGACCTTGTTGGCATTAGAGTTTATAATTTATTTTCTTTAGGGTATTTCATGAAAAACTAACATCAGCGGCTGAGATTTTCCCAAAAGACATTTGAGCCCCCACAGTTTTGCTGAATTTATTTCTTGGTCAAATCAGTTCAATTAGATTAAGTAAAGCCAATGAACATAATTGTCATGCAAGACATTTGGTGAGGACACAAATGTCAAATAAATTGGCATCTGCATTATGGGATGTAGAACGAAAGAAATTAATAGTGCAAAAACTTGCAACAGACACACGGGGAGAGCAGACAGAAAATGGAGAAACAGCAACAGTAAAATCCTGTGGTGATGGAAAAAAAATCACAGAGCTTAAATACGCTGAGATAAAATGATGAATAATATGAGGCGAGTACAATCAACAGAGGGAATCAAATGAGGAAAGGATGAATAATGGGCACCAGAGAAACAGAATGAAATCACACAGAATACCTAAAAAGCCAAAAATCTAAGGACTAATACCAACATCCGTGAGATAAAACCAGAATCCACAGAGCAGGACTCAAGAAAAAAACGAAGAAACTCAATACAAAGGAAGTAACAACTTAGAACCTAAATACACACAGCTCATGAATCATGAATAAATGTATAGACAATATTGGTAATTCTTAAGCAAAACCATTTCACCATAATATGATTGAAATACAATAAATGGAAAATTGCTAAGGAAAAAAAAATCTTTCTGATGTGCCTAGAGGAAGTGAAAATATGCATGACAGTACTTGATTGATTATTTTGGCTCTGTATGTAATATGTAATGTTTTTCATAAGCCATTTCCCTAAATCCTTTTTTGCAGTCGTACTGACCAACTTATTTAATGTATGATTTTGGTGATGGCACTCAAGAAAATATACTGTTTGTACATCGCTGACTGTACTGTGTTTTCTTTAAAACTTTATAATTTTATTTAATTTGTTTTTTATGTAAAGCACCTTGAACCACCTTGCTGTGGTTCATGATGTTCAATAAATTACAATATGTATTGCCATTAAGCGTGCTCATCAGATTTTTGAAAATAACACCCTCTAAGTAAGTAATACTCTTTCTTTCATCTGTTTGATGTAATATTCTAATCTTAAATGTCATGTTTTAATTAGCTGTAAGCAGAGAATCGTCATCATTAACAGAAATAAAGACTTGAAAATCAATCTGTGTAATTAATAAATATAAATGGCACATAGTCAATTGAGTTATTGAAATAGATGAATTTTTCAATAAGATTCAAAGTTATTGAATGAGTCTGTATATTTTCCAAGTGCAAAGTAGAGTAACGTGTTGTTCACCTTAAACAAAAAAAAAAAAAAAACTAGAGAAATGTCAACCCCAGCACAAGGTTTTTTTTACACTGCATTGAAGTAGCACTCTGGGAGTGAGGTCTTAGTCATTACAAGGTCCCACAGAGAAGGCAATAACAGGGGAGAAGCAAACTGCTCTACAACCTATTTCAACACACTGTGTTTAAAGACAGTTGCTCTTGACAAGAATCCCTTTCAGATTGCCGTGGTGGACATGGATGGGTCTAATGCCAGCACCTGGGTTTCTCCTGTGTGTACAGATTTACTGCAGACTGCAGAGGTTAATCAACAATCGCACTCTGCTTTCTGTCTTTCATCTCAGCCCTCTGTTGAGAGCTCAGGCCTCATCTGGAGGGAATATTGGCAGAGTGTTTGTTCCTTGATTGGCTTGCGGGAGCAATCCATACAGATGTGTCTGCTGTGTCCATGTGGATCAAATTTTGAGAAGGACCAAGACGGACTGAAGCCATCAGATCGTTCTCTAAATGGCCTTCTGGTCCAGGGAATTGCTGTTTCACAAGCAGTGTGCTCATTGATCCTCACTAAGGTGTTAACTCTTGATGAAACTATCAGGGCTTTATCTCAGCGGCTTTATCAGGTGTCAAGTTAAATATTTTATTTTCACTTGTGGTAAGTATAAAAATAATAATCTTAGCAAATATAGTTGTTGCAAAAACGTTTTCTAAAAATCAGAATTATAAAGTCATTCATTTTGTACGTTTTTGGAGTCAAGAAAGTGTAATCGCGTAAAAAAATTTGCTTTGAAAAAAAATCTGTTACTTTGCCTGCCTTGAGCAGTGTTTCAGATTTACACCAGTGAGGTGTTGCACTGGAATACAAAATGTTCCTCTCAATTTGCCATTCAATTTAATAACAGGCCAGAGAGTTCCAGGCATCTCCCTGTGTAATCCTGTTTGCATCATTTCCTGATCTAAAAGTTGAGCGTTTAAGGCTTTTAAAGAAAACCTCTGAATTCAGCTTTGACCCATTTTTCACGGTGACCTCTATGAATGTAATAACTCAAATGACTCAGATTTGTGGTACGAGGTCAGAGTTATAGTAGCTGGCCAAGCTACAATTTCTCTTTAATCTGTCATAGTTATTGGGCAGCTTCAGCATGACAGTTCATGTTCCCTCATCATCCTCTCCGCTGACCTTCATGTTTCATTTAGCGGGCCAGCTCCTTCTCTGGGTTTATAAATATAATATATATTGTCCTGCTGTTTATTTAAATGGATAGTCTAAGGATAGAGTTTTGAACAAGATCCATAAGCCTCAGCTATTTGAAGATATGTGTAAAGGTTGTCCTAACAGAGCTGTAAATCATTTTAAAAATTGCACACTTTAATGCATATAGAGAATACTATTTGTTTTAAAAATAATTATTTGTCTCATTTTTATTTCGTACAAGTTGGGTTGTTTTTATCTCACGTCATTTGAAAAACTTCAGACTCCTATGAAACTTTGTTTCTGGGTGATATTTCGTTTTTAGAGAAGGGTTAAGTAAAGTTAAACAGCTTGGGTTGAACAGCTTCAGGGCTGTTCAACTCTTGCCATTATGCGAGTACAATCTGTTAAAAAACTCTGTTCTTTCAAATCTGCTCCCTTTCTGATTTTAGAGCTTGGCCTCTCACTGAGGCCTCTTATTTCAGAGCCAAATCTAAACCCTGCCAGCTCACACCATTAAAGCTCAAAAGCTGTAGGATTGCTCGGTTTGGTTGAGATCCCAGGTGAAGTTACACATTTAGTAGATGAACTCTTATATGCTATTGGTTAATACTCATTTTTGCTATTATTATCTAAAAACTTTATTTTTAAAATATGTAGATGGTGCTATTTTTTTGTCTATTGCGTTTTGTTGGAAGTTCTTTACTCCCGTCTGATGCACATGCAGTCCCTGTGACTTGATTTCTGCTGAACGTTTGCTCTGTTCCACTCCAGTTTGCCTGTCTGAAAAATATTCACAAAGCCGTAGAAGAAGCAAATGCGATTGGGTTTTTTTTTTTTTTTCTTGGTTGTGGCGTGACACTAATTTACTTCCCCTCTCACTTCCAAGGCAATTAGCTTTGAAGCTCCTCAGAAACTATTCTTGCACAAGTCGATAGTTAGCATGGCAAGTCAGAATTTAAGCTAGTCCGCTGGGCAACTTCTGATAAAAATATGAAATGAGGTTACAGTGAGAAAGAGAAACCTAAAGGACTAAGAAAAAAAGAAAACAACTGTCTTGGGAGATGCCACATATAGTATGGTATTTGATTCCATGACATGGAATCAAACTTTAAGCAAAACACTTTAATTTGTATGGGAATGGCCTAAGGAGGTGTTTGAATCCCCCAAACATATTTACTTATTTAAGAGCACTTGGGAGTTCATCTCTCAATCAGTCGATCACTCAAGAATAATCTGCTTCCAAATGATTCGATGGCCGTTGATTGGTTTTTATTGACTCAGTATTAAATAAATCAAACTTCCTGCATCACTAGAGATGAAACTCAAACGAGTTTGCTTCCTTTTTCTTATCAATGTAATTTTCTTATTTGTTTGTATATGAAACTTTTAATAAGTCTTGAACTGTATCATTATCCTATCATCTATCCATCTATTATGTCTACACAGTCCAGTTCAGGGTCCTGTCTCCAAGTTCGGCACAGCCCATCACAGAGCCACAGTTTAATTAATCACTTTAATATCCGTTGATGAATTAATGTTTTTTCACAAAAAAAAGTCAGGTCAAACCATTTATTTGTTTTTAATTATCATATCAATGTAAAGACTAACGTATATTTTCAACTATGGGGTTTTATTGGACAACATTTGTGTTAAAGCTGCAGTATGTATCTTTTATAAAAAAATATGTTGTATTTTTTAATATTTATTAAAACTTTCACTATGTTGTGACAGTGTAATACGAGACAGATAGATTGTGAAAAAAAAAATTGAACTCTTCCACGTTCTCCCAGTTAGGCAGCACTCCTGGTTAGAAACAACCAATCAGAGTCAACAGTAGGGTCTTAATGCTGTCAATCATTCTTGTGTACTCGTTGCTTAATGTGCTACACTCAGAGGAACAACTTACCTTTACTGGAGAACTGTTTATCGGCGACCATGCTAACTAGCTTCAACAGGCTCTATGCTGTCGGGCAGATGCTGTAGCATAGCAGAGAGCAAGGAGGAAGAGTGTGAACAGCGTTCGCACAGGGATGATTGGCAGTGTAAAAACTCCTCATGACTCTGATTGGTTGTTTCTGACCAAATGGTGTATTTCTACAGTCAGCATTGAAACACTAGGAAAAGGCACATGAGCTCGATTTTTTCGATTTAGGTGATTTCTTTAACTTTATTGTTTGTCATAATAATCATCAAAATTAACTGATAAAAAGCTTAAAAACATCTGTCTGTGTGTGACCAAGCTGTTTAATATGTTTCACCTAGGGAGTTCAGTTACTGAAATAAATTAACTTTTCAATAATATTCAGATTTAATAAAAGTGACTATATATTAAACGCTATTTTGGCAAAAACATTCTTATCTTGAGGTGAAGCGATTGAACTTTTTATTGCAAGATAATGTCATGAATATGTCTTATCTTTTTTGCCTCTCATTGCTACTATTATTTGCAATGTTTGATGAAAATCGGAGGAATTGGTTAGAATAACACAATAATTTCACTTAGTTTAAATATACAGCAAAGACTATATGATAAAATACTTTATGGATGACTAAAGTTTTTATTTTTACGGTGACCTTATCAGGGAACTTTCCTTGAATCATGTCCCTTGGGATTTGTTTTAGCTGTCTGTTTATGCCACAATGACCCTGAAAGTAATATTTTTAAGAAGCTTTTATCTTCTCTAAGGACATAAAATGCATAATAGAACAGTTGCAAGAGAAACTGTTCATCAGGACACACTCTCTTGGAGGATGCTTTACCAAATCTGGTTCTGCTTTGTTCACAAGTAAATGCGTCATCCAAAAACATGTTAAGTAGTGTAAAAACCGATAATGGGAATGATTTTCCATTTTTGGAGAGAAAGAAAATCACTCTAATTAGGGGCGAACCCGTGCAATATTTAAGCAGTGCTTTGAATTTAAATTAACAAACGTTCACGGGGGTATTTATTCACAAAAAGGACACAGAC
This sequence comes from Girardinus metallicus, assembly GCA_903067095.1. NCBI lineage: Eukaryota > Metazoa > Chordata > Actinopteri > Cyprinodontiformes > Poeciliidae > Girardinus > Girardinus metallicus. Next base: position 44,665 of record CAEGAE010052373.1, on the reverse strand, counting down.
TTCCTGATGTAGCCGTCTTGTACGCAAAAAAAGCATACACATAATTAAAACATTTATTGCAGTAGCTGTATACCTGTAGAGTAACAAGGATTAACTGTTTCAGTATTGGTGATGTCAAACACCCTCACAACTAATAAACATATTGCGGTAAGCAAATCACTCCATCCCACTTAACATCTTTATATTGTGACATTAATGTGAAAGTGCTTTACAAACGGAACTACTCTTTATGCACAACTCAACTCTACCCACCACCCAATCTCGAAAAGAAAGAGAAAAGACAAAAATGACAAATTTAATTAAATAAGGTATATCATTTAGCATGCTTTTCCTTTGTGTATTTGCCGTCCATGCTGTGAAAACCAACTCTTTCAGATGGTGAAATGACAAGTTATCTCGGCTGACACAGTCTGTCCATGCCTTTTTTTATTCGGTGACTTTATTTTGCCCTTTGTTTCTTTAAATCTGGCAAACACTCAATGCATAAGGCATTTGATTATCAGACCGGATATTTTCGGTAGCCAACATGTTCTTGTCATTTGAATAAGCACAATTCAGTGTTTCATGAAGGCACGGTGATTTAAGTGTTATCTTTACCTGTGTTTTCTTATGTATGGAAAATAATAGTCTGTGGAAATAGTACATATATATACAGTATATATATATATATATGTATATTTACATACATAGGTCAATAGGTTGCAGGTACTACTGAGAAATTACCCTCAGTTAAATCACAAATTGAAGAAAATCTATACAGTAAGATCAACCTTAGTTAAAACATTTAGCCATTTACAAATATATTGCTATTTAATTGTACTAAACACTTTTAAAATCAGAGCGCTTTTAGAGCTTTTCAGTTTTATAATGCACATGTTGAGCACTGACATCCTTCATAAAGCTTTTTTTTTGTTTTGTTTTTCTAACAAGAAAAAAAAAACTGATTTGCCTTTGAGATTTTGCAGCACTTGAATAAAATTGATATGGGATATAGGCAACAGTAAATTATGTGGCAAGATTTTCTTTCAATAAAAATCCAGAAAAAAAAAAAATGCAAATGTTTTCTTGTTGGATATGTCACTTTACGCTGGAGGTCTCTGCCCGGCTGAATTGACCCAAATCTGATGAGAAGCCATTATAATGGCAAAAGCCAAGAACTGTCCTACCCACTGTGAATATTACAGATACATGATTGTGGTTAATAAGTATTATTTACAAACACAGAGACAGTGACAGAATAAACAAGAGTCCACAAACAAGTGTTATAGGACCAACACTTTTTTGAAATATAATCAAAATCTTCTTTGATTGTGTTGATTAATATAGTCCCACACAGCTCAATAACAATCACACCACAAAGATTTGTATATATTTGTCTGACAGTCATTTTTTCCCCTCTTTTTCAGTTTTATGCAGGTCCTTCTTCCACATGTCCCCAAAAGAAGTGGAAAGAAAAGGTTTTTCATTGAGAATCGTAGCATTAAAAAAGAAAAAAAAAAAAAAAGCTTCGTGTGGAGCTGCAGAAACATTTTACTGTGGAGAACTAAGCATCAGCACTATTTTGAGGCCTACACAGTACATGTGGCTTTTAGACTGCAGAAGCATTAACTTAAGTTGAAGAAAGGAGACAAGAAATAAACCAATGAAACACAGGGTGAGCCCAGGTGAGATGCCTCACCAGTTTACTCTGTCCAGATTTCTTGCAGAATTCTTGCAGCAAAGAAGAGTCAGTTTTATAGCTGCTGGTCCTTTGGACTGTCTGGGCAGGATGCTGACTGGCAAGACTTCAGACTCACCAAAGGAATATCAGCCATGCTGCTGCTGGTGAAGTGTCCCTCCCCACTTCCAAACTGCTTCCTGTCGCCAAAATGCTCTGACCGTCCACTTTCGTTTTTCCAGGTTCTGGACAGAGTGTGTCCATTAAGGAGTTTGTCCTTCTGACCCCACTCCCTCTGAGAACTAAAGCTAGACACAGGCGACTTAGGATGCTGGTACGATCCTAACGTGGGAGGCATCCAACAGTTGTCTGAATGTCCAAGGACAAGGCACTCCTGTGTGCACATCTCTGTAGCCTCCACAAGCCCTCGTGGTCCCAGGGGTCCATCTGAAAAACAAAAGGCCAAAATCCTGTTTGAATAACCCTAATAAGTGCATTAGGATATTTTATTGTACTTAATAAATCATCTTATACAACAGTATTTTTGTTAAATAAGTTAAAAAGACGAAAGTTGGAAGAAAACACAGCTCACTCTCCGTCTTAAAACGATAACAGCAATAACATACAGTCAAAGATGGTGGCGATTGCATGAAAGTCAGTTGTTGTTGGATGAATTTCTACAATTGATAGTACCACAAGTTCAGATCCCAAGCACAGCAACTTGTTTACAGCTGGATGTTTCACAAACAGCAAAAATAAATAAATAAAGCTTGGAGTTGGGCCTAGTCAGTGTCTGGGCTTAAATCAAACAGACACTGTGGCGTAACCGTAAACAGGGAGTTCATCCTGGAAAACTTTCCAGTGAGACTGAATTAAAACAAACTTGCAAAGAAAAATGTGAAACTCGTTAGCAGTTATTGTTAAAGAACGCGGTTGTTGCATCCTCAGCTGTTTTTCAGGTGGCTTTTCAGCTGTGATTAATAAAATATTCTCCACTGAAGTGTCCTGCTTAAATGCTAGAGCTTGGCTTGACAAAAGCAAGAGGATGTCAGTCAGTTTTGCGCTTACATGAAGAACGCTCGGAATTAACACATGGAATTAAGTGCATATATTTGCATGAAGAACTGCAAGGAGTAGAGATGCACTGTTTCCAAGTGGAGACAGGATTCATTCTTCAAATGAGGATAAAGATAGTTCAGCAGAGATCTCAGGGGCTGTTGAAGAATGGAGATTGCCACAAAAAAATGGAGTGGCTGTGATCATGTACAGGGTGTGCAGTGAAAAGCACAGAAACTACTTACTGACCTGCCATTTATGTGACATTTAGCTTTTTTGCATTGGTAGATAAATGGCTACACTGAAAGCATCATAGCATCATGATGTCACTGATGGCATTTCTTCAAACTCACAATTCTTGTAAAAGAATGGAACATGATTAGTTCATGCATCAGAGTATATATGTCTGCATGCAGCATCAGTATTTTGTGCATTAATTGTCAAAACTATGATGTCTATATTTCACTTTGCTTCTTCAAAGCAACTCGGGGATTATTATGGACACATTGTGCTTTCCTGTTTCCCTGGTGTGATAAACATGACCATTTGCATGTAGACAATCAGTGCCCCAGTGGGCAGCTGAGAATAATTTGAATTAGCCACTTTCTCTTGCAATCAGCACATACCTTCTCATTTAGAAAATTTACAGATAAAATTTGATTAAAAGACCACTTGAGGCAGTTAACTGACATGTTTCACAATATATACATGACCAGCATAACTTTTGGTACTGCCAAGCAGAGTATCGAACGTGCATAGAAGTCTAAACACGACAGACTGCTGAATGATAATTAGACTTTTTGTCTCCCAAGTATTGTATTAGGACAATAATAAACATGCAAAATGGACCATGTAATTTAAACCAAGATGTAATGTGTCAGTGTCACACAGTTTTAACAAAGTAATATATTTGAAAAGTTTTAATTTCACCTGATTATCTTCTCCCTTTTAAGAAAATCTACAGTCCCTTGAGGTCAGATATGATAAAAAGTTCAGTGTTCGTTGGTCCTACTTCACATTTATGCAGCTGCTCCACATTCAAAAGACCAGCTTTTCCAAACAAGGTCCATTTAGTTACAACAGTTGATGTTTTTTTTTTGTTTGTTTGTTTTTATTAGACTTACATAAACACAAAGAAAATAGACATGCCAATATCAAGGTTTGTTGATCAATTCAATTAATGATGAAATACTCAGATTTGGAATTTTAAAACCCAAATTACAATCAAATGCCAATTCTCTGTTTGTGGAAATTATGTTTTACTAAGGTGTGGTATTATGTATTTTCCAGGCACAGAGTCATTTTATAGCACAATCAAGTAACTGTCATCTTCCACTATAAACATGGATGCATCAAACAGAAATTCGACTTCCCATTTTGAGACCTTGAAATTGGGCCTCTGTCTCTTTAAGATGCTCCTGCTCTTTCTGACACTCCACCTTCAGCACATCAAACAATGTTACTCCATTATGCCAGTTACTACTGTTCCTATGAGTGTTGGGCTGAGATGTAGTTTACAACTCTGTCATGTCTTCGCCCTTGAATGATTTCGATTTTAATCTACTGCCTAATAGCACCAGCTCACTGCAGTGAATATTCATAAAATGTAAATACTGTTTTTCTCAAATGACAAAGACTAACAGAATTTATGCATCTTTGATTTGCTGAAAAGGACAGTAGATAACACATTTCCTAAAGTCCTTGCAGTTTGTTTGAGCATAAATTTATTTTTGGGAAGAGAAACAAAAAACAAGCACTGTTTATTATTTTTTTTTTATATCTGTCATTAATAGAACTCCAAATACCAACACTGAATTAAAATAATGCTATTTGTCATGTGCAAAATAAAACAATAAGTAACAATGTCTTACAGCGGGTCTTCACTAAAGACATATCACTTCCTTTTGCCAATGTCTAGACAAAATGGTTTACAAATTGTTTAGTACTGTTTGTCTGCGCATAGCCTGTTGCTAATAGCTCAGAAAGCAAGTTCTTCCCCGAACACTTGGGCACACATACACACACTTGACACGCACAAGCAAATAGCCGGTGGCTGGTGTTTGGTGCAGAGCCCCTGAGTGCTTTAAATAACATTGAGGCACAGGTGTTGAGGAATGCAAGCGATTCAGTTGTGTGTCAGATGGTGCTGACTTTTGCTTACAGCGTTGTGCAAATTATGCAGAGGTCCACAAAGACAGATACCTTAAAGACAGAGAAACCATTAGACTGTCTCGTGATGCAGTGCTATTAGGATATGCTGGAGGCTGTCTAGTCGTAATTCTGCAGGAGCTGTGGAATAAATGTGAGCCATGAGGAATAGCTGCCTAATGATGGACACTTTGACCAAGCAGCATTAATAAACCTTTCTTTTTGTCCTCCTACTCAGCTTCAACAGATCACAGAGGTTACCAAGGAGGAGGAAAGGAAGCTCAATGCTGACCAGAGGAGGTTTGCAACTGTACGGGAGTGTACTTGCTTTACTCTTCTGGCTATTACTAATGAGATAACGTTTGGCTAATTAATTGGATGCACACTATCAACACTGATGTGCCAGCCCCACACCAACAACAGCCTTCAGAAAGTCAAGAGGGAATGGGAAGAAGAGGTGTGTGAGAGTGATTGAGTGTGGGGGGATTTAACGTCCATAGGGCTTGTTTATTTATCCATGCTGTTAAGCATGCCCAGATGTTGTTATTTGGGGATAAATACGGCTTTGTTTTAGTCCAGCACTGAGGCTTAAAAGTACCGCACCAATGTCTCCAGCTGGTGCTCAAAAACCCTCCAGATACGTCTGGCAGATTAACGTTTCATGCCTTAAATCTGCAGTAGATATTCCTAGTGACCCTTTGATTCTTCTCAATACAACCTAAAGACATATGAGGCCAATCCATTATTATGCATATAATGATACACCCTATTATGCCCTGCAAATAGATCTGGTTCACACCAGCAGCACAGATATCACAAACAGCTTGGCGAAAATGTGTGAGCAGTGTCCAACAAGGCATAGAATTACAACTCTATACAGCTTTGCAAAAAAAAAAAAAAAAAAAAAAAAAAAAGGAAAAGAGAAAAAAGCAGCCTGTGATCTACAGTAAAGGCGATCTGGTGTTAGATAGATATAATAGCGAGCGGAGCAGAACAGAGCAACATGCTGGATGCATTCTCCTGAGAATAGCAGTCTGGCTGATGGATCCTTTCTAGTGCTCCCTTTGAGGCCAGGCAGCAGCTTCTCATGAGAGGACATGAAGGGCAGGAGGGAGTCAAAATAGAAAATGAAGACAAAGCTTGAGTTTCAGAGTGAAGGGTGGTTGAGAAAAATATAAGGATCAGGCAAATTTTAAAAGAACAACAGAGAAGGTATAGGTAAGAAAAACAGAAAATATTAAGCATGTTGAGAAAGGAATCATTTACATAATTCCCATGATCACAAATAAATATCCCTGGATTAGACCTCACTAAGTACTATTCTTGGATCAATTTGTAATTTAAATATTCAAACAAATGTACTCTCTTGGAAACACACATTTTCAGCATTAAAAGTGAAACACTGTCTACTGGAAAATACCTAGTATTATTACTTATGTGCTTATTGGTAAAAGTTTCTCAAAAACTGTCACTTGCACTTCCCAGTCTTTAACTATTATAACATAATAATTAAATGAGATAAATAGGAGTACATGTCTTCAGAGCACATGATAAATTACGTAGTAGCATTTTTTTTTCTTCTGTAAACCCTATTAACATTTGACATGAGAGACATTTTAAATTATTGTGCAGAGCCACAGCCTATCGGCTGAATAGCTGAGTGCAGTTTGAATGCAGTGTGACGGTTCATCTAATTTATTAAAAATCAGTATAATCTTTGATTAAAAATATGAGATAATGCATCCATAACATGTCTATACTCCTTATTCTTTCAAGGTCACAGGAGAGGTTGGTGCCACAGGAGAGGTTGGTGCCTATCTCCTCTGGGGAGAGAGGCAGGGTACACCCTGAACAGGGCACCAGTTCGTCACATAGACACACAGAGGAAAAATAAACATGCGCACCCCTACACACGCACACACTCACACATACCTAAGAGCAATTACAGACATGTTTTTGGATTCTGGGAGAAAGTAACAGTACTTGGAAAAAACCCACGCATTCAAGGGGCGAATATGCAAACTCCTTGCAGAAAAAGCCAAGGCCAGGATTCAAACCCAGGAACCCATACCTACTTGCTGCAGGACAACAGCGCTAACATCTGCGCTATTCAGCCCTCTGACATTACAGCAAATTTTATTCTCGTAAGACAACTAATACGTGTGGTTTCGTCATGTTTTCTGTGCTACCGATCCAAAACAAACATGTCATGTGCTTCTAAATTTAGCATGTCGGGATACTAAAATCTTCATTAGTGCAGACAGAGCATCCATATACTTTAGCACAAGATAAAGTGATACTAATTAGATCACTGCTAATAGATTTGCTTGGCACTTATGAAATTTTATGTATGATTATGCAGGGTCTCAGAGTTGCAGTGTTTATGCTCTATTTTTTAATGCTGTCAAAAATGCATGACAGGTGATGATAAAATCGTGTATGCCAAAGTGTCAAATTCAGGGAAAGTCCGTGTTGGAGCACTATTTACTTAAGGCAGCATAACTTCCAATGCCAGTGACATATGAAACTTCTCCATTCAAGGTCCTACACATTATTACCAGAGGTGCTAGTAAACCAGGGTAGTAAAACCAAAACAGCTAGGGTGCGTGTCACCTCTGCTGTATGTTATTTTTCTCCCTGTCACTAAATTTATGGACTGCACAAAAACATCACAAGGTTAGTAAAATTAACTTTACCTTTCATGCCCTCTCATAGTAACAGTACTTTGGGTGATGAAGGCATTCTTCAGTCCAACACTGCAAAAGAACTGCTACCTTAATGGTATAAACGATTACGATTCTTTATTAAAGTACCTGCAGCATGTCAACCTGCTTCTCTGTATTATTTTGCAATAACTCACTTGGAACCAATAGAACAGATCTGAAGGGACATCTGAATGCCCAAAATTATTTTAAATATTCAAATACAATCCTGCAGTAACATTGTCAAAGTACGGTGCTACTAACAAGGGTCACTGAATGCATCAGTGCACAGTGACATATTACACTTGTACAAACAGTGCACTAGAAAAAAGTGATTAGGTGGTTTAAACAAGAACAAATTGGTAGAATTTGACAGCTGGAGAACACAAGAGATGAGGTATAATTTATTCCAGGTCTTTTAACTTAGTCTGCCCACTTATTTTCTACATTTCAAGGCAATCTCCAACAGTTGGTAAGTGAGAGGTGGGCACATCACAGGGTATGATAACTGAGTAAAGTAAAAAAGCCAAAACATTGTGAAGTCCCACTTTGCTGATAATAAAGAAAACAAGCACCATGATGAGCAGACTACATGAAATTCTGCTCCTTTGGTGCACGTGAAACACTTCTTATCAGTTTTAGAAAAATAAAATACTAAAATGAAAAGGGTAGCTTTGATTAAAAACTGTGAATTATTTCTTCTCACCAGGAGATACAAGCAAAGAGGTTTGGGACAAGTAGGAAAAAAACAAGTACTCTGAAACATCTTCCACTGCTTCTACAGTGACATTCAAACATCTTTCCTTTTTGCCTCAGCACAGAGACTTTTGCCAACAATTGTCTGTGCAATGCTTTCCAAACAACCACAGCCTACACCAAATAAGATGGAGGAGTGGAAAAATGTTTGTACTGCACTGCAGCAGAAGCTAAACAAGTCAACATGGACTAGTCGCTACACTTCAAAACATTTTTAGTTTTCTTGCTGTATTATTCTCCTGCAGGATGTCTCCGTGTGACATGAGTTGGCAGATTTCACAGTGTTCACCGCAGCCAAGTTGCAATGTACATTTTTGGATCTAACTGTGATTTTGGGAACAGTAAATAATCCACATACATTTATTGTACTGTTGCTTTCCTCCAGGTGAAAGCTCGGTTGAACAACACATGTAAAGATGACACTATAGAATGCAAAACAACAGACTCGAAAAGGTACATCATAATACATCACTGTTTTCAGTAACTACTACATTCAGTTTGATACAGTGGACACCAAACAAATATTTTTTTTTTTTGTTGTTGTTGGATTAAAATTAAATTGAACTGTTTTTAATGAATGGCATTTTTACTATTTACCTTCTTTTCCACAATGATGAGTCATCTGTTAAATACAATGCATTTTAATACCATGTATCATAGGCATATAAATATAATAGTGCTTTTTAAAATAATGTTTAAACAATTTAAGAAGCTAGCTGACAACTTTTTGCAACCGTTTCTTCCCATAGGCCATGTGGGTATGTATTTTCTTTAATGGTTTAATGTATTTCAAGTAATTTATGATGACTATATGGCAAATATGACAACTGTCTTCGCAGTTGTCATATTTGGCAAAAATGGGGAAAATCAAAAGCAACAAATTGTCTGTATAAGTAAACATTAACACATTTTCTTTTGTAAGCAAAAGTGTTAATGCATAAGATAAACAAACAAATAAATAACAGAAGGAACACCTTAATTGATTTCAGTATCAGTCGATTTGACTGCTAAACACACTTTAGCATAGCCCTTTCATTTGGTGTTATTGACGTACCCAACATGTACAGACAGTGATTGTGTTGATTTCAAGAAGCAGTAATATTGCAGCATGACTATATTTATTTCCTTGAATCTAAAGAACAATTTTACCATCTTAATGGAATAATATAAGAAAAGCATCAGTGTTGTTCAATATTTCATTTCAATTGCTTGCTAGTGCATCATATTACACTAAGTCCTTGTTATATTATTTGTTATGTGGCAGTCTGTATTATACAAGTATTGATTTTCTTCTCTGGGAGAGATAAGATGTCAAGAAATTGTCACTTATGAGTTGCTATTAAATTGCCATGCATGAATTGCAATTTCATTATGTCAGGCGGAATCATGTTGCAGACTGCTGAGAGGCATTTAAAAATAACCACAGTAATGAATTAAATGCAATTAAATTATTTTTGTGAAGTAGACTGTTTTTTTTTTTCTTTTATGTTTTGATATGGGGTTTAAAATACATCAGTTTAGATTGACTTCATAATTACTTTTAGATATTGGATGTATTGATTAAAAAAAAAAAACAACATAGTACTGCCAATCAGGTTGTCATTGTTTGCACTGAAACTAAATATATATAATTGCCTTTGTGCGATTGTATTTATTTAAAATAGTAAAATACTTAGAAAAAAAAGTATTAAGCAATAGCTTTAAAATGACCCACTTATTTATGCAGATTTCTGCAAATCTTTACAGTAAGATAATTATTCCTCTTTTTCCTCTTTATTCTAACAGTTTCTGCACATAAATGCATAAATAAATACAAAGTTTTCAAGAAATGTTTAGTTACAATGCGCTACCTTGTTGTTTGCCACATTTCATGAAGTATTTATGCTCTTAAGTATAATTAGGTCTACATAGACCAATTCTGGACAGACATGCATGCAAGCTGAAAATTTAGTGCAGCCTACAAATGCAAGGTGTACCACTGAGACTTGCAAGCACAAGGTTTCAACAATGGGTTTCTTCTGTCTTTACATCAAATTGCTCATCTGAGCTTACAAGTTCTTGATTAATAATGACGAATGACGCAGTCAGTGACTATCTTACAATGCATTAACATGCTACTACTGCTAATGAGTATGGCATCATGAACTGAAAAACTTAGACCAAAAATTGTAAATTTAATTTCTTAAAAATATAACAATAAAAAAAAAATATAACATGTTTTTTAATGCAGAAATGTGGGATTAATAAAATGCAAAGGTTGTTATTTTTGAAACATACTTTTAATCTGATAGAGAAGCCTTCTCGGAATATATGTTCTAATTTATTGATGTGAACATATATACATAGAGATGAAGGAAGTATTAGAGGTACAGTAACGGCTTATTGGCAGAACAACAAGGGAAGAGTAATAAAAAAGAAATAAAAGAAGTGAGTGAGAAAGCAGTAGACAATGGATGATATAGAGGCACAGATACATTGTACTGTGAGGTGGTGACAGAAAGATGTAACTTTCTGTGTTGATGATTACCTTGAGCCCCAAGGAATCAGATCAGATAATAAAACAGACCCTTGTTATTCCCCTGCGAACTCTGTAATTGCAGTGCTGAATTGTATCTCCTCTCTGTTAATAATTGTAATTTCAGACCGGGTTCTGCCTACATACATTTATTCATAATTACCTTAGGGAAAGGACAGTGTCATGCTGCCTAATAAAAGTGTGCCAAAATAAATTGATGAAAGGAATGCTTAAAAAATTACTTTAAGGTCAGACATTTTTCAATTTGGTAAAAGCACATCAATGGAATATATTTTGGTATTTAGATTTATTGAAATCATTTTACTAAATATACATGAATTATAATACATGCATATTAAGGAATAGGACTGCAGGGCAGTGGCGCTTGTTTCATTAACAGTTTACTGTTACTTGTTTTGGTCTCTCACAGCTTAGCATGTGTTGTGCAGTTCACAGTGATATCTTCTGTTAACGATGGAAATGTGTCAAAATTTACGCATTGCTCAGGAATCAAATTGGCAATGACGTAAAAGTTAGCACCTCCTCTCCAATTGTGAGAGGAATTTGCCTCTATTACATTGGTGTTAACATGTTAACACCAATGTAACAATGTAAATTAAAGATATATATTTAAAGGTACTGGATCACTTACAAAAGTATAAGAGTTCGTCATGAAAAAGAACAAGTTGAAAACGATTCTCTGTAGATCAAATACAGAGGACAGACATGGGAAAGATGAAATATAACCTAACCTTACTGTGTGTTTACATTTAATGTGAGGGAATCTCTACTGCCTCTACATCACATGTATACATATTTTTCAGAAATTTATTATGCATTCAGTGCAAATCTTGGTTTTGAATAAGAGGTGAAATGGAAAAACCGAAAAAAACGACAGAAAAACCTGTTAATAGAAACAGAAAATTTGCGTATCTTTCATATGCATATTTCTGCTTTGTGAGCTGGTTGGTAAACTGGGAGGAAGTTGAGGTCAGGGTCTGGCAGAGACCCCTGTCGGGTGCAGGTGGCAAATAACTTCTGTCAGCCAAGTAATTAAGTGTCCATCACGTCTTTGCAGGAGGGCTGTGCAACCCAGAAGCATCTTCCAGTCTCCATCTGTGAGACAAACCGGAGCTTCTATATGCCCCAGCATATGACCACTATATCTATAACAAGTGAAGAAAATATTTTTAGCTGATGCAATCAAAATATAAAATTCTTACAAAAATGTTTAAAAGATTTATTTGGGATAATGGGGGATTAAAATAAAATAGTAAATTTCCATGCTGTTTAATGCCTTTCATGGAAAGGTGTAATGCAACGATCAAGTCAAATATTTATGTGTACAAGGTACGTAAACATCTTTCTTTGTAGAAAAACAAGCACGATGTAAGAGCAATTTGAATTGTCTTGTTGCTGAAATGCTTGATTGATTTATTAAAGAAAAATTGAATGCTGTGTTTAAAACCTGCCTTGCAAATCACGTCAAAATTGAAAAAGAACTTAATTGAAACTGGGGTACGACTGTGCTAGCAAAGGACGTTAAGTCAATCAATAAATGAAAACATAAACTGGTCTCAATCCAGTGGGGTAGAAAATACATGAAAGCATGTTAAAAAAAAAAAAAAAAAACTACTAATTTCCGTCTGTGAGAAGGCAAAAAGGGGGAAAGAGCTGCTCAACAACTAAACCAGATTTCACAGATAATTCAAATGTTAAGCTATGTAAGTAAATGAAAATGTGCAGTTTTTACTCATATGTTTTAAAAGTTTACATAGACCAAAAACATTTTATACATTTTAGACATCTCATGTGAAGACTTCTTCAGATTTTCTGTATGTTACAAACCTTTGTTATTTCCCCCCCCCATGTGCCTTTCAGAAAAATACCACAGATGTCTACTTGCATGGTGTGACAGCATTGCTTTGGCAGGTCATGTGTTTTTTTGTTGTTTTTTTTATATGCGGTTATGGCATATTAATTTCGCAACATGTGTGAAAGTAATTTGTTGTTTTTGAAGATGGTGGTAATTAATCTCTCAAATGACCTAGCTAGATTAAATCAGAAGAAAGAGAGGATGCTATGAAAATAAATGCCAGCATTAGGATAGAAATTACATGATGACCTTACTGAACAATGATTTATGGATTCCCCAGTCAAGCAATTACATCAGGTGATACCTTTGAAATTTCAAACCATGGAAATTAAATTTGCTCCTTTGCAAACTGTGCACTTGTCAAGGACATTTAAAGTTTGGCCTACATTGCAATCATCCTCAGTAGTCACATTTCTCTTGGAAAATTTTACAACATCAACAGGAACTGTGGAAAACATTTTGCAAAAACTAAACTAAGTAAGACAGACTATTGCAGAAATATGAAAAATGTGCATAGGACTGAATTTATAGGCTTCAGATTTCTTGGAATAAAGTAAAACTTCAGCTGATTTACATACTCCAACATGATACATGCATACTACAGTAATCACAGTATGTGTCTTGTAAAAGGAAATGGAAAAAAAAAAGCTTCACATTATGTAAAAGTCACTATATAATAAGCAGTGGTGTTTCAAAGTACATAATTTGTTTTTCCCTGTTTAGATTAGACGTGTAGCTGTTCTAAAAAGTACAGCTCAGTCTAAACTTGGACATTAGTTTGAAAAGTGTAAATCAGTTCCTGTATGAAAGGTTGAGCCTATTTCTGTCAAGGCCACCTTTTCTAATCAAGAGGGTCACTCAAGATAAGAAGAATTAAAGGCCTTATCTCACCACCAGGCACCTATTTCAGTAATAGTGTGTCAAGAACCATTGGGCCTAGCTATATTAGCTTCACAAACTGCATCGTCTTCCACATATTTCAGATATGCTATATGAAAAAAATCCACAAAAATTTGAATTTTCCATAAATAATTTGGGGTTCTGTTCCACAAAAACATCAGCAAATAGGTGAATCTGCAAATACAGAAATGGGAATAAGTAGGGGTCCACTGTATTTACAGTCTGTCCTTTATGTATATAAATCTAACAGGCATGAGCTGTGAGTAATTGTTATCCTTTGCCATTTCTTATAATTGAACTGAACTGCACAGGCCTACTTGATAAAATAGCTGCTAGCCCGCTAGTTAAGAGCAGGGCACTTAACTATTTGTTTCAAAGGTAAGACAAAGGATTGTTTACCTCTGTTAGGTGAATTGTAGCATGTTTGTCTGCTTATCAGTTTTTTTTGTTTTTTTTTTTTTTAATATCTGGGCAAACCTCTTAAAGGAATGTTATGCTTTCCAAAAACTGTTTTCTTTTCAATTTGAAAAAAAAAAAAAAAAAAAAAAAAAAAAGAATCACATAAATCCATTGCAGATCAATTCTCTAATATACATCAATTGGGAAAATGCAAAAACAATCAATATGTTTGTTTTATGATTTTTGGCTGTCATCAGTGTTGTATCCACTACAGACTCAGACACTCATCAGTGTATGCATTACAAAATATGATGCATGGGGATGAAAGCAAGGCTGCACACCACTCAGGTATGTTGGAGAAGATGTGCCAGCCTCACCATATGCCACAGAAAACTGCAATTACAGAACAAATAAATACAGTAAGCTCTCCAGACAAAGAGTGACCAAAATATTTTGATGAAATTAGATAGTGGTCTTTACATTTAAATTTTAAAGGAAAACATTTATCATTATGGTTATATTTGGAATTAATCTCTCTATATAGCTACAATTTTACCCGCAATTGCAAATAATGGCTGGTAATAAGAATGCAAACTACATGAAGATGGAAATATAGTAAGATTCATCTTGTTTGCTGAGCAACATTTTCTATTTATATGCAAAAATTAAACCAAAGGCCTTGAATCAAACATGTTTAATTGAAGCTACTGTTTCACAGCGCTGCTGGGGTTATAATTATGACTAATTAGCTCCTGTATAAAAGTTGTATAAATTGGACGATTTCATATTTCTGTCTAAGATGTAACAATGACAAGCTACTGTGATCAGCTTAGTTTAGCTTTCATTTTACATGCCCCATACTGGCCTTCAATGTTCTTTGAATTCAGCTTCTATAGACGTCTCTCCCTGATTAACAGAGAAAACAGATTGCTTACAGTATCGCTTATAAAACTGTTCAAAACAGGCTTGTTGGCAACGCTTTGCTAACAACAAGGAATCTTTCAGCTGCTGAAATAGCTAGTAAATTTTAAGTGGCACTCTGTCAAGACCAATCCCTCCAGTGGACCCAGTCACTGGACATTTGATGAGTTGCTTTGTCTGTTCCCCTCTCAATGTCAAAAAATCAGCAGGCACTCTGACTCCCTGATGGGGTCAGAGACCTCCGCCGCTGTGAGAGGGTGACCATGTTGATTCGAGGACACACAGTCATCACCCACAGATAAAGGGGCTTACATTTCCTGAGATACAATTGAAACACCTTGAGTCAGTGACAAGCATATTAAAAATAAAATAAACAAAATGTACACAAGATTGTAACACTTAGCTAGCAGACAAGTGGTGTCATTGCTATGAACGTCTGCGGTTATTTTTATCCAACATTTGGATCCTGTGACACATTGAATAATGCAAATCTGAATTCACTGACAAAGGAGTGGAAATGAAAGAAAAGACTGTATGGGGCAGAAATGGTGCCAGCGGCCTCATCATTTCATTTCTTTTAGCCCATCTGTAAATGGCATGCATTTTAATCCTTTTAATTATGGTTCCTCACTACAATTACCTCAAATTAAATTACTTTGCAAACCTCAGAAGGATACATGGCGAGCGGAGAAGAAGTGGATCCTTCTGTCAGGGATTTAACCTCAGTTTCTGTGTGACACACTTAGCTGTCTCCCCCACCTTGTAAATCCGATGCTATATTAAACTGAAATATTGAAAATACCCAAAGCCTCATACCGTACCCATTCTGGAACCCAATCAGGCCTCAAACTCATCTAAATCCCCTCTTTCCCAGTCTGACTGCATTCACAGGGCTACAGAGATTACTGCAAGGAACCCTGCCTGGCAGGCACGCCACACTTAAATAATCTCTGGGTGAAATCCCAGTGTTAATGTGAGGTTTCTGGATCATGGCACTGCAGCGTTTTGCGGTGCTCTGTGGCACACTGGTCTGGTTGCAGATGACAGCATGCACCAGCAAGCAAAAGATGTATTGGGAGAGGGGGAAACAATCATAATGAAAAGAGGGAGGATAAGAATAGTGATGAAAAGAATAGAAGAGAACGGGAACAGAGTGAAGAATTGCAAAACAACAATGTGGCATGAGGCAGCAGAGAAGATGAAAAGACAAGGCAGGGGAGGCATCCAGGGTGAGAGAGAAAGGGCTGTGGAGGCGAGATAGTCCCCTGAGTGGGACAGAAGAAGCTTGCCAAGGTCTAAATGACATTACTCTGCATGTTATATACTTCATGGCCTTGGGTGGGTGTCTCATGTGCCAAGAGATGCATAAAATCCTGACTGCTATTCTTACCCTTCTCCAGAGCTGACCCATAAACACACTCATCTCACACTTGAAGTGTGGCATCAAACCAAGGATGCTTAACGCAGAAAATGAAGTAATTACTTGATGTTTCAATTGCAGCGCAATAATTGCTTTAGTCCACAGGATAACCAAGAAAGTGAGAAGATAACGTATGCCAGTGAAGGCAACAGCATAATGACAGGATTAGTGTAGGTCTTAAAGACTTCATCTTTCACAGATACACATGGAAGGGGAGGGGGAAGAAAGCTGGGAGACAAGGAAGACAGTGAGACATTTCTTTGAAGAGATGTTCTCCTTTAAAAGCAAACCACTGGCAAATAACTGTAAATACAAAAACATGTTTGTTTGGTTTTTTTTTCTAATGCTGGAACCTGTCAATTATCATAATGGTTAAAAAAAATAGCAAACAAATCCCTATCAAACTCTCCGTTCTGCATCCGACTGATTCTCAAATATTGCTGCTGTCTCAATCATTGCGCCATCGCCTGTCGTTGATTTTCTGGATTCTCTGTTGTAATAAAATTTCTATTCAGTCAGGAGAGAAGACTATCTCCTCAACTGAAAAATCTACTTAGAAGAGATTGTGTCTTAAATAAGTTTACAATAACCAAATCCCAAAGTGTAAAAAAAGGACATGCAGTAATTCTGTAACACACATGTAGCACTACATTAATTCAATTAAAATGTGAAAACTATGTCAGTAAAAAATGCACTGATTAATGCTGCCTTAAAGGAGGCCGCTTCAAGAAGCTAATTCCATAAAAAAGGTTTCGGGCTAAAATATGAAAGGCACCAAAAAAGGAAAAAAAAAAAAAAAAAACAAGAAAAAAGTATTAAGAGATATAAAAACACAACCTCTTTCTGACAAACTATTAACTGTCCAGCATAAGTTCAGTCTTATTTGCTTCTATTTACTGTGGATACTGATTCAACTGAAGATTGCTTTCCATACAGATAAAAAGATTCACACGCAGGGTGTTCTGACCAGCTTGAAGAAGGGTAATTAAGGATAGCATAACATCAACAACATAAGGTTGTGTCAAGGCCTTTGACACTTCTAATTGTATTTATTTAAAGCCTTGACTCCTCGGTCCCAGGAAATTTCATTAGACGGCATAGCAGCATGAATTTCTAACACCAAACGTCAAGAGTTTTTGAACACAAGGCTTTGTGTTGTTGCAAGAGGTAGACGGGCTGGCATCGGCTGGTGTGTGTGGGGAGGCAGTTGGACGAGAGGAACAATCTGTACCAGTTAATTAGCACACACAAGGGGGCATCAGGACAGCTCTCTCTAAATCCTCTCCTTCATCTCATGCCCATCCACAACAAGGGCTGCTAGATTAACCTGCCGGTATTATCACCTCAGCCACTGGGGCTGTCAATACATAATAGAGCAGGGAAGTCAAAGCCAGAGATGGAAATTACACTTCGAAAGCGGAGTTTGTTGGTTTTAAATGCCGGCAGAGAAGTGTCATGTCATGTGTTTTAAGGTGTTTCACCTCATTTGGTTGCTAATTTGTCTGTTCCTATTATGGCCGAGTTGCCTCCAAGAAACAGCTCACCTCAAAATTGTTACATTTTGCTAGTCATTGCTGTTACACTTTTAACATGTCCACAAATGTCTTTATGTGTGTATTTATAGTCAAACTGTCCTTGATTTTTTTATTTGAAAAAAGGGAATATTTTTATTTTTCTAGGAAAAAAAAAAAAATCTTAAGTCTACATTTTCGTCACTTTTGCAGGACATTGTTTAATGGCAGTGAGCTCAATATCTTCAAAAACAAAACATAAAAAAAAATTCCAAGAAATTTGCAATGGTTACCTTGACGTGTTTTATGTGCTTCTTGTAATGAAGTAGCTAAAGTTGTTCAGTTACATAGTGCTTACCTTTAAGGTAATCATGAGGTGCATTTTATCTAGACTGATATAAAAGCCTTGACACACAACCTACAGCAGGTAGCAGTAACTTGTCAAGATAAATATTGTGTCTTTACTTACTGAAAGATGTGTTTATTGTGAAAACAATTGCCACCAATGACTTCCAGGAACTGCTCCAAGTGTTAAGGTCGATAATCACTTCTATAATGACTAGATTTGTCCACAATATTTGCGTGAATGTAACTTCTTTATAATTTTGGCAGGATGGCAAATATACGTTCTGCAGTGATTACCGCACTACCTTCTAATTAACGGATTTTCTGCATTAGTCCTGTAGGGAAAACATTATCTCAGCTGTTTGGGTATTTCATAACTATGAAACTAAACTGAAATTGATCACATTGCCACAAGCACATGACAGGAATTGGAATTTAGATGGCTTGTTATATGTGTAATTCTTGGACCACAAACGTCATTATTTATTTGCCTTCAGTGGCCCAAACATTTAACCCTCTGTTGTAAATTGCCACAATGTGGGTGTACATTCCAAGTGATTTCTTTTCAGGATATTTGTAGCACTCCTCTCTAACTCCTTTGCTCAAAGTACTTTTCTTTAAAAGCATATATCACCATGCTGAGAAATGACTCCACTTTTTTCAATAAAAGATAAAGACCATCTTATTACCTTCCCATTAAGGACATAACATTTTGTTAAATGGACTCCTATTTAAAACACTCCTTTGAGCTCTGAGCCAGATTCGATGAATCTCTGCTGCACTTTAATCAACTCCGGCTCTGCTGGTTCCACAGTGCCTTTTCATGATTAAGACGAATAAAAATTCATAGTATATGATTATTCCAAGTCCCGTTCAAAGTAGAGTAGAAGTCCCCAAAGGGTAATTTTACATATATCTACATCTACAGTGTGAAATATCAACAATATTTCCATTTTTGGGGATGAAAAAATGACACAGGTAAAAGATTAATTAACATACCAGTTAAATCTCTCACCATTTCTCTTACGCATCTCTCTATCACACACAAACACAAGGACACACATGCATTACTGGCCATAATACAAAAGGACAAAAATGATTCAAATTATAGCATGCAAAGCGATTTAGACTGATTTCAGGGCATGTCCATACCCTTTGAATATTTTAAAGGTAATATCAGTTTGCCGTCATCCAGATCTCTTTTGTTTGAATTACTAAACTAATTTGTAAGATTTTATATGTGAAAAGAAAACACTTCTTGAATCTAGCATTAGGGGTCAAGTGAAAACGCTGACAGTAGATGATATTTAGACCTGAAATCTCTGCCAAAGGCTATCAGCCCTGATCATGAAGACTGTGAATAACAGGGCTTTTGGCAGAAAAGGTTATGAAAGTTGAAGACGTTGTGCAAACAGCAAAAGTGCTTCTCAAATAGCTTCATCAGCTGTTCTCCACCAGATAGCTCTTGTACCCAAGGGAAAGGTCACAGTGGCCCATTTTTAAGAGCCTTAGCTCCGAGTGACTCATATCAGGGCCCATCATAACCGATCATGTGACACTCCAGGCAGAAACTGGCAGTTGTCAACATTAGTGAGAGCCAGTCCTTAACTCAATTTCAGTTCATGTGCTGCGCCTGCTCTTAGCCTGAATCAACAAACTGGGACAGCTTTAGGTGAAATGTTTAAATGATTTAAATACGAAAAAGTGTCCTGAAAATGTCTTATTTTGACTAAACATGTCTGCGTTGAATTGGGATTCTACCTGAAAGATCGACAAAATGTTGTTCATAATTGAATATTATTATTCAATTATTTTACTTTTATTAAAAACATTTAATAAAAGTGTGGTGATCATTTTAGTTCATCCCCTTTTATTCTAATACCTCTCAATAAAATCCAGGGCAAGCAACTATCAAACAATAATTAAGGAATATTAGCTAATTATTTAGGAAACTGAACCCTAACCCCCTACCCCCCAAAAAAACTAAGAACAAAATAAAATTAAATTAAGTAGAGAAACCCCTTACAATATGAGGCTTGAAACCCTCGAGTGTTTTAGTGACCTAAGGTTCAATATTTATCTCCCTACTTTTTGACTAGAATAATGTCAAAAAATCGTACAGTTGTCATGCATGTTCCTAGGAAGGGCTCCAAATAAAACATACAATAGGATTTTCCAGCATTGCTGTATTTCTTTTCCTGTTAAGGTTGTTGCTCCTGTTTTAGTCTTGCATTTGTAAGGCAAACATCTGTCACATCCACACTCCAAAGGTTGGGATGCTATCCAATTCACATATGGCTCCCCTGATAGGGTAGGTTTACTCATTGTCTCTTCTGTGAGCCCATCTGCTGCGGCTGGTGTTGTTACTTTACTCTTTTCTGTAGACTTGGAAAATCTGCCTACTTCAAAATGTAATCGTATACCTAAGTATAACTGACTTGATTGCAATTTCAGTTCATTATACATTATATATATTTACATGTAAAGAAAAAAAAAAAACACGATTTCCTTTCATGTTTTTATGTACAGGCCTTTGACCCTCACGTAAAATTAAAACCAGCTGCTTCAAGGGACGTGGAAATGACTCCCATATCATTGAACAAAAATTGCATTCATGCTTCACAGAGGTAAATGATAGCAAGGATGTGAAAGGGGTAGTGGCTGATGCACTTTTATTCATTATGCGTTATTTGCATTTTACATTGTCGTTACATTACTTCTAAATTAGCTTCAAAATTAAAATATGCAAATTAGTACCCACATCATGTCTGCCACCATCAAAAACAGCAATGGTCATGAGTGCAAGCAGCTCATTCAGCTTTGTGGCACGTTTGAGTGCTGCTTGTTTTAACGTAGAGCAAAGTGCAACTGGTTTGTTACAGTGGTATTCTGGATGTGCAATTCAGCCTTTATATACTTTGGAGCTTGTAACACAATAACTTGGTGATGAATTCGTTCATGTTAAATCATTTCAAGTTGTATGCGAAAGGTGTTAATTATTTTCTATGGACCTTAATGGAGAGCTCTTTGGTGAATTTTATTTGGGTATCATTTACAAGCAAAATCTTTCTCACAATACATGAAGATCATGAAATCCGCATTATCAGAAAACAATGTGGTTTCCCCAGTACTCATGGCCACAATTCACAAACTTTGTGAACTCACTGTTAAGCTCAAGAGTATTACAAAGCTAGAATGAGGGGTGTCAATCAGAAAATGTTTTGCCAAACCTTTTTATATTCATTCTTCACCATTAATGAAAAACAAAAAAAAAAAATCTGAATTTCAAATATCCACAGCAACTGCTTAAAAATGGCTCAAAGTACATTTTTGTCTCTTACATTGTCCATAGTGTATCACTGACTATCAGTTTCTATCTTGCTCTTGAAATTGTGCACCCTCTGGGTCACTTTCAGTAT
The DNA here is from genome assembly GCA_903067095.1 of Girardinus metallicus. Taxonomy (NCBI): domain Eukaryota; kingdom Metazoa; phylum Chordata; class Actinopteri; order Cyprinodontiformes; family Poeciliidae; genus Girardinus; species Girardinus metallicus. The sequence continues at coordinate 23,040 of CAEGAE010052373.1, read as the reverse complement.
TACGCATTAAGAAAAGATGTTCTTGAGTTGGAAAAATACTCAATTATTTTTTCAGCTTCATGACTCCAGAACAAACTGACAAAATATTAGAAATCAACCAGGATACCAGTAATCATCGCAATCCCTGAACCAGTGTCTCATTAGGAAGACTTTTTTCTTTTTCACTTTCTCAGATTGTTTACACTGATAAAATCCACAAAGCAATTCTTCATTTTCTAATCCTTCATCTTTATGGATTTTGATCTATAAGGCCTACGTGTCAACCACTTAAGGGATTTATGACTCTGCTGTAGATGCTCAAGGCCTGTATTATACTTTTACTATTTTGCCACCTATTAACATTTATCAATATCTAATAAAAATAACAGATGTGGACACCTTTGTGTATTCATTCTTGCGATGAAGAAAATAATAACCACAGTGGCCTTGGTGCCCTGAGCCTGACTCCAGCAAGTCTCCCAAAAACCTACATTCCTGTTAAAATCAGTTTACACATTTATATTTCCCTTTTTCCATTGCCTTATATTACATGTATTTGAAATAGAGGCGCTGCAAAGACGTGTAAGCTCTGCTTGTTTGTATAGCCCTCAGCGGTAATTAAGTATTATCCAAGCAAACCCTTGTTTCGTATGTGTGTGTGGGTGTGTGGCAGTGCATGAGTGACTTTGGAAGTTTTTCTGAGTAAACATTGAGTGATTTACTGTGGTTCAGCAATGCATTAGTGTTGTTCACAATGCATTAATCAATGCGTATTAACAAACCGTCTTAGAAATGTTAAAAAGTTTTTAAGAATAATAATAAAAAAAAAAGATTTTATCATAGCATGTGCCACTAATGTTTATATAAAAGGCACAATTATTTACTTGTGAATAGAGGAGGCTTAAGGATTTTTTTTCCAGAATTGCATAATAATCCAGTTTTTGATCACAGACGGTTACTATTTCTATATTTCTGTTGAGCAAAGGTACAAATATGAGTCATAGGTGTCAACCGTATCTCATATAAACATGTTTTTGTAAATTTACAGAGTTCGTCAATAAGGTAACAACAAAAGGTGTAGACAAACTTTTCACTTTAACATCGGCACCTGTATTTTGTCTTATGTTAAGATAAATGAATGACGTTGCAGGTAGGTGTGCTGATACAATGCCAACTTTCTTTTCCTAAAAGAGATCTTTGACCCCTACAGAACAGTGAGCTCAATACTAATAACAGTGGGATTATTTACAGACAACACTGGTACAATTATTAAACAGTTAACGTGAAATAAATGGCATTTTTACAATGATACATTTTATAACATTGGACTTGCTCTAGCTGTTTCTGTGGTTTGAAGAGAAAAGCTGAACTGGTTAGAAATCTACTAAAAACACAGAGGGATGTGATGTGTGAATTTTGTATAACTTTCTAAATATTCTACAATGATAAATCCTTTTGCATTTGTCCACATTGGAAAACAGCAGGAAAAAGTGGTTGCAAAAACCTCAGCTGCATGCTCTCTGCTGGATTTACATTCTCTGGCCAGTGATCAACTTTTTAGTGCAATAAAAACACTTTTTTCCCTTTCTGGATTTATTCTGTTAAATGTTCCTTGTCAAACTTAAAACATATCAAATGATCAAAAAACTCTTTAAATCAGAAAATGATAATGTGGCTAAAAATAAGATGCAGTTTTTATACAATGACATTTTTAATTGGAAAAGTAATTGCCCCTCATCCTAATAACTGATTGTGCGACCCTTGGTGGCAACAAATGCCTGGAAGTTTATGAGATGACTGGCAATCAGAGTTTTACATTGCAGCGAAGCTATTTGGCCCACACTGGACATTTCTTTTAATGCTTTATCACAGCACCTCAATCAGATTGTGAGCTATTCAGAGGTGAACCAGCTGGTGTGTTTTACATAATTTTTTAACTACAAAATATTAGGATTGATAATGCTTTCGCATTGGGTCACTGGAGATCCAAAGCTTCAGCTTCTAAGTCTTTCTAGACTGATACATTTCATTGAGTTTTTTTTTTTTTTTTCCTGTCTGTTCTTACATTTCTTTACATTGGTAAATTAGTCTACTTCATTTTGTAGAAAGAACATGTTTGGGAGGGTAGGCGGGGTCATTCCACATGCTGGGTGGCAACAAGGCCTGGATGTGGCTGGTAAAATTTAACAAAAAAAACAAACAAAAAAAATAGGCAATTAAAATTGATTGATGATTTATTGAAGCATTTAATTACATTTTCACACAGGGGTAGGTTGGTTAATAAAATTATCATTTGAAAGTTTCCTTTTGTATTCACTCAGGATATCTTGGTCTGATATTTTATTAAGGGCATCAAAAATGCCAAAATAAAAAGATTGAATCTGCAAAGGACAAATACTGCTTCATAGCACCACAGACCTTTGTAGTGCTATGAACATTGAAAATGTGTTACTTGCTTAATTATTGCTTTTAGTTCATCTTAAATTTAGAGTTTTAAAATATGGCTGGTATAATTAGGTCAGTAAGTAGGTCTTGAGAAACTGTTACAGTGTAAATGTGCTTAACCTAAAAACGTATTTGTCCTGAACCACAATTGAGCGTGCGTGTGTGTGCAGGCGTGTACATATGTGCTTTGTTTGATTTTGATCCAACATCTTGTAGTGCAACAATTGTGATTTTTTTTAAAAATCTTGATTACTAAGGATATTAAATGAAAAAAAAAAAAGCTTTTAGTCCACGCCTAGACATCTTTTATTAAGTCTGTTCACTTACAAGGCAAAAAAAAAAAACAGTTGGATACAATTTGCCAATTGCAGGTCAAGGTCATAAACTAGAGAAATAATCGCCGTATATTCATTTTGAGCACAGACTGACTCATGGCTGCACTTGGCAGATATATGCAACATACTACACTGTGAGCACCAATTATCATTTGTGTGCATGTTAAAAACAAATTCACACATTTGTTCCCAAGCGTGTAATGCAGGCTCGGGGGAATAAACACATCACGATGTGTGATTTCTTTAAATCATGCGATATCCAGGGTAAGTCTGTAATGATCTGACATCTCAAGCGAGAGAAAGGATTCTTTAGTCAAGGGTTGAAGGATCTTGATGATGACTGTTTCTTACTTCATCATAAATTTCTTGCACAATGTCTGTCATCATATCTATTTCTATCACACTCAAAGACAGTTTTGGTTTTTTTAACCTGTTTTTTTCTTCTTTTTGCCTTTGTTTTTTTCTAATGAAAGCGTAAGTATAAGCTTGCCTTTAACTGTAAAAAAGAAATAAGAGAATGAAAGCAAAAAATAATAGAAGGGGCTTGATTTGTGCCCTAAGCAGGGAGTAATAAATGCAGTGATAGAAGATTATTCGAGGGTGGACAGCATTTTTTAAGAACACAGGAATTTAAATAATATGGATAAGGATTTGTTAAAGATGCCTACAATATTTTCTTTAGATCGCATGTGCATCTTTACTTTTCAGTCACTTGTAAAGCATATGAAATATTAATTTAATCGTTTTGAGCTTGCCAGTGTGAGCACAATCACAGGACAAACAAATAGCCAAACTAATGTGATCAATCAAACTACTGTCTTCCTGACATACTTCTAAACATCCATATACATTAAAGTAAAGAAAGGAAGACATGACATAAAATGGCCCAATATACTCCGAGTTACAGCTTCGATCAGCTATTGTATCAAGTACAGACACAGTCAAACAGTACTCTTAGATGTGTGCATTTATCCTTTATTAGGTATTACAATTACCCATGTTAGAACTTCAGAACCATCCAGCCAACAAAACCGCCATTTAAACTTTTATTTCTTTTTTAAACTTGTTAAGTGCCCCCAGACAGCGAAATGAAACTCGGCTGTGCATCAGGGTCTACAGAGTTGGGACACCGCGCAGACAGACAAGCCTTGTATTGAGGCAGAGCCGATAGGTCTGGCAAGTGTGTCCTGTTTGGCATTTAAAACACCTCTGCTCACTCCTGTGTCGTGGGAGAAGTGACGGACCTGACAGGCTCAGTCTCTTGGGAGCCACTGGGCCTCTTTCCAATCTCCGTGGGTCAGTGCGGGGGTGAGACGCCAGCGAGGAGCTCCTGGCTAGAAAGACTAATTATCATGGCTGCCTCGCATTTAGCTGTACAGTGTTCGGCGTGAGGTGGCGTACACCTCCTGGTCACGCTGTCAGATACCTCACAGGACTAGCTCTAATTGTGGAGATTGTAAAGCTATGGGTGCTTAGGTTTAGGCTGTCAAAGGCTTCTCTGGCGTATCTAAATAAATGGGTGAACAAACAAATGTTAAATGTCCCTTCCCCAGTTTAATGCTGATATTGTTTGCATCTGTTTTCATGTATGTTGCCTTTTAAAGTTTGTATGGAATACTTTGATTGGCAAATCATGGAGCAGGCATGTCACTAAATGCACACACACTAACACACACTGTATTGCCTCTGACCATACCCATAATAATTTAATATATGCCTGAAGGCAGAGTTTGAGGCAGTGGACAAATATAAATATTAATTAACACACCAGGGACTGAAGCATCGCACAAAAAACTTCTCTGCCTATTGGCTGCTACTGTATTAAAGGAAACTCTGGTCAGATTTTTAATGTGGTTTAGAATATGCATTAGAACTTCAAACATTAAGTTCTGAAGTTAACATCTTCCCATTGATATTGAAGGTTTAAGCAGTAACACAGTTAAAGTTGCAGTGAATGCATAATGAAATTATGCTCAATGAAGTTCCACTGTCTTTTGATAAAGTTTTTTGACATAATAAATACATTATTAAAATTAATTTTGACAGTTTCAAAGCTTTTTTTTTTTATATAAATAAAGAAAAGCATGTATTTTTGCTTTAAGAACTTTTACCAATTTATGCTATTCTTCCACATGAGAGTATCATAGGATCTGAGTACTGAGTGCCAATGATGTATCCTGGGTGACAGGTCTAAGTACTCTTTGGAGCCGCTCACTCCCACATTGCCCGACTTCATCATATATCAGAGAGAGCCGGCAAGTGGGCAGGGTGTGACAGTGTGGGGTGAAAAAAAAATGGCTACGTCCTGACTTTGACCATTTTAGCCTAAATGAAGAATACTGCTCCAAAATACAATACTACTGAGCATAAATTACAATTTTAGATAGCTTTTAGTAGCATTTCTAACTAATAAAAAACAATATGCAATCTATAGATTTAAAAAAAAAATAAATAAAAAAGAAAAAAGACTATTGATTTCCTATTTTTTTATTTGATGACAGAAATGACCAAGTTTATTTTCCAAATACCTTGAAAGTTTGGTTATCTGTCTCACTTCTATGCACGCATGAATGCAGCAACAACATACACTAAGCTCCGACTTAACCACAGTATTCAGGGGGATCAACTTTCAATCCCATATTACAACACGGAAAAGCTCAAGCGCAAATTACAGGAGTTTTACTCGTGACTGAACCAGCCCTGGACAGGTGTAAAGGCATACATGTTCAACTCAGCTCCTCACTACGAGAATTACAAAATCAGCCACACACAATAGGCTGTCTCATATCTGGCAAGGAGAGACCTGAGGTGCTAAAGTAGAGGGAAGACAGATGGGTAGGAGTTGTGCCTGCCAGCTGCTTATTCTGGTTTGCTCTCTACTATCACAGTTTGGTATGAACATGCATGGATTTTTTTCTCCTTGCCATTTCTTTCAAGAAGAGCTCATACAACAAAAGTTATGACTACAGGTTGGCACATGATGTTTGTGGTGTAATTTCTCTGTTTAGCCCCTCTTTCATAATATCTATGAAAAAGAAACAACTAATTTATAGATCTTTGATTCAAAAATAGTATGGATTTTTAAGAGGACAGGCAGTAGCTTCATTGACAAGAAATCACAAGAGAAAAGGGAACAATAGTTTGGAGTGTGATGTAGTTTGAGTGCCAAAATTAAGACTATTGTGCACCCAGTGGTAGCTACTTCCTTGTTGCAGAAGGCTATATCTATTCCGAAGCCAGTTACTGACATGATTAATGATAGGCCGGCATTGGTACCTAGCCACTGGTGCTGGCAAATGAGAAGGAGACTACTCACTTGCGTTAGCTTTAGGGAGGCTAATAACTAGCAGTAGAGGCTGGTCACCCACAGTATTGTCTACTTCCTGTGCTCTCGAGTACCACAGATAGGGTTGCATTAGTGTATGATTTGCTGGTGTTAGCCTTGAAAAGTTTAACAACTAGCCAAGGCTAGTCAACCCACAACTCCTACTTTCTTCCTGAAAAAAAAACTTTATCAGGAATTCAATATTTTTTAAGTGACATCCATTGCATTGACATGTTCTTTTGAGAGAGTTTGCTCTGTAATTTAGTTAGACATTAAGTAACACATACTGGATAATACAGAGGTGAATATGGACCCTGATTGAAACCACCTATTCAGCAGATGGCTAAAGGGCAATTCCACTTAATTTTTCTCTACCTTGAGCATTTTTAATTAGTTGAACTTTGGTGACCTTGGTGGTGAATAGGAATGTAACATAGTTTACAATGTTAAAAAAACATAAATTGATGAGGCTAGGCTTGCCTTTTTTGAATACAAATCATAAAAATATATGTTTTCATCACAAGGACAAAGAACACAATTTGTAAATGGCCTAGTCATGACTAAAAAGAAGAGGTAGGTGGAAAATTAATTTAAAAAATAATTTTGAAACACAAGGTATGTCTTGTACACATAGTTTATAATAAAAATTAAACAACTCACTTAAGAGGACAGGCAGTAGCCTGAAATAATTCTTCAGAATTTCAGGTGGACATGCTGACTTGTTTTTTAAGTTAAAAGTTTGAGTTTAGCCGCTGGAGGATTGCCCTCTGTCACTTGTAGTGTAAATTCTTTATCGGAGTCACACTGTCTACCATGCAAAATTGCAGCTTGTAATGGCAGATAGATTAAAAGGAATCACTCTCACCTAGTGGCAAATTCCACACCAGTAAGCAACAAATGCCTTGCCAAGCTCTCAGTGACATTTCCAGGGATTAGCTCATAATGTTAAAGCTGAGGCAGGACCCAGTAGGAGGGACAGCAGCTAAGGATAGCAATGCTGTGCAATTCCCTCAGACACACATACACACACATGCACGCACGCACACAATCTTTATAACAGTCATACTTCATTAAAAAAAATAAATAAATAAACAAATAAATAAATAATATACATTGTTTCAACTAAAAGTAGGTTGTTAGAAAAAGGCCCTTGCTTTTTTTCAGTTGTGCAGCGAACAGAGAAAAAAAAAACAGGCTTATCCAGATGTAGAGATGAACAGATGTGAATCTCAAAATATTGATTTTTTTTTTTCCTCTGAGGAACAATGTCACAGGGAGGGAAATTCTGTGTACAAATTTTATTTTTATGCCATAAGTGACAAATCCAAACTTTGTTTTGGAGCTTGTCTGTTGGTCAAGCTGTGTTTTGCAAGGTCAAGAACTAGAAACTTCCTGCTCCTATCAGTTATTACAGCTTTTTAGTTTATGGTTGTCTAATTTAGTCAAAATGTAGCTTGAAAAAGTCAGAACTCCTCTTTTCTTTTGATCTGTTTTTGGTCCCTCAGTTTAGCTTCAAAGGCGAGACAAAGAAGGAATTAAGAAGAATATAAAGCAATGCCGCTAGAGTTTTCAGTACCAGATCAAGGGTGGGAGAAAAACAAACAAAAAACTGCAATTTAATTGCTGATGGTCACGTGGTTTGAGGGGTGATGCATGGAGAACGGTAAGGTGTGGATGACATGCAGAGAGAGGGACCTATATGACGAATTTTGAGGCTCTCTTCCAAAATGCTGCATCTCAAAGTGTAGGCGTAACAGCCATGGCATCAGCTGAGTCAAAATACTGTCAATCAATTGTCAGTCTGCTCGGATTGAGTGATGATGACTGACAGCTAAATGCTCGGCTTGGGAACTGCACACTCTTACTCTGCACCTCTAATGTTTAGGAGCTCAGTGGAATCCTGTAATTAAAGGCTGTCATAGCTTGATCCGATGCAAAGCAAAACTTGATCTTGACATTTATGGAGCTGCGTGTATAGATGTCTGAACCCCAGCTTAACTCAGGGGAATTGTATAATATGGCTATGTATTATTCAGTTGCAGACCACCATTTGTATTTGTATGAATGCGTCCCTCAAGCCTTTACTCTTTTCACCACTGGATGGCAAGTAATTAAGCTAATGGTCCTCAAAAGCTTTAATAAATTTAAATGAACAGGCCTTCCCTTAAATGACTAACAAATACCACCAAACTGTCCACTTTTGGATAATGTTTTGAGAAAGCCCTCCTGGAGGAGCAGATCGTGAGCAATCTTTTCTCCTCTGAAACTTGCTTTATTTTTTCAGTGACCTTTTCCCTTCTATCACTTGCAGGATCAGTATGCATTCTCCTCTCAGAGTGATTACTTCTCACCCTGTCAGCTCACCTTGACTTCACCTGTCATCCCTCCATCTATTTTCAACGTGATATTTTCTTTCTCGCCTCTTATTAGTTGTGCCCATCTGAGGTCTCTGTTGAGTACTCAAATCTATGTCTCCTTTCCTTCACTCACCTAGACTATCTTTCACATGCGCACACACACAAATGCACCCCTACCTTCACATGCCATATACAGGTAAAATGTTGGCAGTTAAAAAAAAAAAACAAACAAACAAACAAAAAAAAAAAACAGACTTGAATCTCTTTGCTATTTGTGGTCTACACTCCAATTTCCCTAAAATGCTTTTACATTCAGTAGTTAATTATGGTTGCTTTCAGAGGTCAGCAACATGAGGGATTTGCAAACAAAAAGGTAGTGCACTTTAATCTTAGTGATAACATCAGTATAGTAGAAAAAGCCAAATTAAGTTACTTATAGTAACCCAGCAGTTTCACTTGAAAAGTGGAATGAAGAAAGAATCCTTGAGCACCTAGATTGGCTTGAGCATCTCCAAGCCAATCTAGGCTGTAGATTTCTTAATATTCAAAAAATAAATAATATGCCACAATGAAGATAAAAGGTTACTGGGAAAGAACCCGCACACCTCTATCATCCTAGACTAGGATTATGCTAAGGTTTTGCAAGGTTATCTGTTCAAAAATTAATAAATAAAAGTGATACCTACTTATGCCCTCAGGCTAGATTTTCTTTTAAACATCAGTGTGTTATGCTGTAAAAGTATATAGCATGAAAGTCGATCTCTTAGTCATCTGTGTAACCAATTTAAGCACATGGATACTGTGCACCCATGGTATTACACAGTGTTAAATCACACATCAATCCATACATACTATTGTACTTATTTATGGTCATGTTTTGATGTATTGAAAAAAGTCTCCATTAGAGATTAAAACACGAGGAAACTTTTTCACATTTTGTAAAACAATATCCAGATATGTCACACATTTATTGCTTCATATGTGTGAAGCATGCTTCATATGCTTCACATATGAAGCATGCATGTGTTTGGCAAGAAGGGTGCAGTGTGGTGTTCTGTATCCTTTTATTGTAGTGTCACTATTTCATTTTCTTTTTTTTTTTCTTTCCAGCTTACACTCACCTGACCATCTATGAGTGTAGATCTGATATTCTCTATTCAATCAATGAAGGCCACCCAAGTGCTCAAATAATTTTAGGTTGATTAAATGGTAAATTGTAGAACATTCCTCTGCCACGTCAGCCACTGTAACAATCCAGCAGGATGAGGTGATTGAACTTTAACAGTTCTGACAAAGCTTCTTAGCAACTTAAGATCTAGTAAAGCTACCACTGAGTTACTGCAATGATGAAAAGACGTCCAAAAGATCTCAGAGGCTGGAGATAACATTGGATTGATAGAAAGGTGATGCTGGAGCAATATTTACTTAAAGATGTCTTACAATTGCATGATGTGGTATTAGAATGCCATTTTACCATGGTAGCACAGCTATTGATTTATTATTATAAATCAGGATATGATTAATCCCAATTTCAAACTCCGAGTAACGCACATTTTTCATTCTGCTTAACGAATGCAAATTATTTTCTGAGTACAAATTGAAGACTTAATTATTTTTTTGGTATACGCATATATTTTCATTTTAAATTATGTACAATGAGCGTTTCAACATATATTTATAAGAAAGGAGTGAAAATTAGCCATATACAAAGGTGTATAGATAAACAGTTATAGATTATAAACATGTATAACATGCCCTCAGCTTTCTCTGTCTTGTTAAAAGAATTCTTATCCTTATTTTTGTTTTTGTTTGTAGATACACAGTTTTACCGAGATCTATAAAAATCGCACTCCCTTGATTGTTTTTTCTGTGCATCTAAAAAGGCAGCTGCTCAAGGATTGTTTTCTCTGGTATGAAATTGCTCTCTTTCTCTTACCACATGATTATGGGTTTCCATAACAACCAAGACAGAAATCACAGAAATACCAGGGTAAATAGTACTTGATCAGGATATATTAGTCCAACATCTCAACCATTTAAAATAATTTGGAACTAAAGTACTAGCAAATAAAGTTAATTTTGCCGGAGTAACAATAATCAACAGTTACTGTTAAAGTGCTGCAAGTTTTAAGCTCAGTACAAGTGTCAAGGTTGCACAATCCATTAAGCAACAATAGCAAACATGTTTCCCTCTATGACTTGAAGTCCTTGTCAACCTGTCACAATTGGAAATGTCAGAACTGTTGACCCTTAATTGTTGATCTGCCTTCAGCTATACAGTGTCCTTTTTAATACTTTGAAGGCAGCAGTGAGATGTTTCATTCCACCATGTTGTGTCAAAATTACATTGAGGGGTTGTGAGTTATTGCACAGGACACATGGTAGAGTAAACAAATAAGAGTGCCAGTCCTTTGTTGGTATGTGTTAGAATGGCTTTAGCTCAAAGGATAAAACCACAATGACACATCAGTTGGATGATTAAGTATATTTTTTCCAACAAAAATATTATTTTTAATTTGATGTGTTGATAGAAAAGTATTTGTAACACAGTAGTCACAAATCTGTGTAACTTGGACCCTTTTTGAATGGAAACCGAACATTGTAGGTTTCTGTTGTCATGCATACATTTTAAACAACACATAGCAACTCATCCTTTTTTGAAAAAAGAAACAAACAACACAGTTAATTCCATTCACAAAGCTGGCAGACTCGGAAGTCTGCACATTTTACCAACCAGTTTCAACAGGAAGAGAAGAAAATGGTTTGATTTACACGTTAGACCTGCATTCTCATGCACCTGGGAAACATAACAAATTGTAATTCAATCTTTTATTTACCTGAGGCCTTCCAAACATCTGCTGGTGTTCTCGGTGTCAGACTCTGAATTCCAAATTGGCAAATTTCTGCAATTAACCACAAGGCAGCACCTCGGTTCTTGGTCGATTTTTTTAATTTCTGAACTAAACACCATATGCTTCTCTGAGAAGTTCGCCCTTCAAACCCACCAACAGACACGCACACTGACACATTAACCTGTCTGCCTTTGCACTCTCACTTACACGAGCATATAGGATAAGATCCCGACTGTGAAGGATTCATCAATGTGACAGTGCCCCGTCAACACGTTTTTCAGTTCGTCAGAAGTCTCTTTCTCAGCACTTGTTCCTAACTTCTCCATGGTTTCCTCTGGTGTATTGCTGCGAGTCCCCGCTCAAAGCACACATTGGGGGATTAGTCCATATCACAGCACTCACCACCCCCAGAACAGTTCACCAGGGTTAAGGTGTAGCTTTCTCTGAAAATACTGTTTTCATTGTGAGGAGTCTCATGGTGACATGGTAAAGGAGACCAGTCAGAGGGGATCCTTAATACTCTGATAACCTATTTAAGTTGCTGCCTCGGTATAAATACTCGCTCTCTTTCCCTCTCTTTCACTGCTTGTCTTTCTCTTCAAGTGTTAAGGCCAGCAGATTTATGTGAACGTTTGACTCCGCAAAAATTCCCAACATTATTTGTCGTTTTAAATGCACAGTGGACTGATTTTACACTAAAAGTATTAGCGAATCTTAAAAGGGTGAGTGATATGTGTATTCCATTTAAATTCAAACTCAATTAAAAATACTTTGTTGATCCCAAAGGGAAATTAAATGTTGTTGTAGTGCACAGTTTACAAATTTCTTCAGAGTGGCTCTGAATGATGATGGCTTTGGGCAGGAAGGCTCTCGTGTAGAAATCAGTATTACAGCAGATCTTAGAAGCCTCTGACTAAAAATACTTTGTTGCTATGTGGCAGTCTTGTAAAAGGTTTGTGTTGTCTGTAATGTTCTTCACTTTCTAAAGAATACATCTTTGCACAATCATCTCCACCGGTTCAAAAACAGAGCCGGCCTTCTTTATCAGCTTGTTGAGATTTTTTTTTGGCCCCTGGCTCTGATGCTGCTACCTCAACAGGGGATGGCAGAATAGATTACACTCCCCAGAATATATCCCACATCTTACTGCAAACACTGAAGGATAGAGGATTCCTCAAGAAGTAAAGTCTGCTCTATCCTTTCTGGTAAACAACTTCATTGTTGCGTCTCAAGTCTAGCCTGTTGTCCATATGAATACTGTGTACTCCTCCATTACTTCCATTTCTTCTCCCAGGATGAAAATAGTATTTGATTTATTTCTCTTTCTTCTGATATCTACAGCCATCTCCTTTGTTTTCTTTATGTTCCAGATAAGGCGTTTTCCTTCTGTCCACACCATGACACAAAATGATCTGCCAGCTCTGTGTACTCGGGTCAATCCATCTCTGATACACCTGACCACTGCAAAATAATCTGAGTATTTACACAGATGACAGCACAGAAAAAGAAGATGGTTGTTCACAAAATGCTGCATCCAACCATATTCACAGAAAGTTGAGTAGAAGGAAAAAAGTGTGGTAGGAAAAGCCTTGCTGCAAAAATCAAACAAAAACAAAATTAATTCAAGTGTTTAGTGGAGCTTCAAAGAGTGAACTGAATATGGAGTCAGAACGTTGCATACTTGTATAGATATAAACAGGCAAAGAACTGATTGATTGCAATGCACTTTTTTTCTTCAGAGAATTCCAAGAAACAAAGGGGTTAAGATATAACACAAAGTTACTGTAATTGGCTCTCTTTTCAAATAGCAGATAAAAAATGTTCATTCCCAGCAGTGAGATCGGAGTGTTCTCACATTTTTCTCCTACCAATTGTGACTAATCGTTGGCTGAGGAGATGCTCTTCATTAGCCCACCCGTCTGCTCACCCTGGATGTTGGCACCGACTGCAACAATAATGACTGAGGCTACTCTCAGACAATGTTTACTAGCTGACAGCAGCACCCAGCGTTCTTGGTATGCTCCAGCAAGCATTTCTATTTAGCTCACTTCTGAAGCTCCTGCCTAATTTCTCTTTGGAGACAGAAATCCTTTAAACCCCATTGTATCCTGGGGCAACATATTTACTGAGGGCTGGCTTTCCAATACCTGAGAGAGATTAACACTGCTCCCTGATTTATGAATCCATGCCACCCACCCACAGGCTTGGTCAGGGGCCCCAGCTACTCTACCCTGCGACTTCCTCTTCACACAGCGGGATTTAGGTATCAGAGAGAACACACATCCGCACGTCCGCTTTCTTAAGCACCGCAAAACTGGACTTAATGAGATTTGGAACTGTGAATATTCATATATCATCACTCTGAATTTCCCCTTTTAAACCAAAACACAGAACTTGCATTGTGAGAAAGTAAATCTTACTTTTAACTAATCCTTCGCATTTATACTTTCTTCAAAATGAAGCCTCTGCGTTTAAGAAATACCATTCTGGTATAACTGATTCTGTAAAGTAATCAAAAGAGGTACTGGTTTTACAGTAGCAGGAGGTAGCTACTGTCAACAGATCTGTGGCTGCCATCTAATGTTTTTGCACACCATCAACTGAAAGTCATCACAAGCTGTCTGCGACTGAGGTGGTTGGACGGTAGCCAGACTGAGTGGTAGTCTGGTGGTAGTCTTGTTTATCCTGGATAGTCGATTGCTGGGCATCTGTACCACAGGAACAACAAAGCTGTTGGCAAGTGCTTCAGAATAGTTGTCTGTTATGTTTATTCAAATGAGAGAGATTCTAAATTGCCATAATTTCCACAATAAAGAATTCATTATATGCATAGTGTACGTATTTATTTGAAAATATGTGCATCATTAAAACCAGACAGTTATAGGGCTTACATTATCTTTGCAATATATGACTTATGGTGGCTGGCAAAACCCATATGTTGAGGCCTTATGGCGTTTAAAGATGCTATATATAGATTGTCTCAACAGCATCACAGCCTGTAGTGTGAAAGATTACTTTGTGTGAGTCTTTTATATTATTTGGGTCCTTTGTTTTTTTTCTGTCTTTTTTTTAATAATTCTGTGATACTGAATAAACATGTTTTGTTCAAGTGTCTTCCAAGTAAAATCTTTTCTTTATCTGCAAATTGACAGTAGGATACAGCATGTAAAATGTATAATGACATTCCTTCTCCTAATTAGCTGTAGAGTAATGCCAGATTGCATTTCATTTGCAGTATTCTACCATTATTCTTTGCTTATGGTAAGCTATTAGTGCAAGGCAAACAAGATATTTTTGACACATTGTGAGATACATGGAATCACAGAGTTTTCTTAACGGCTAAAGAATATTACAGAATAATGAGCGTAGCATAGACACACATATTAAAAAGTAAAGCAAGCCAGTAAGTGTGCAATTCAAGCATATGAAGCAAGGTAGCATCAAGTCTGTCTAACTCATGTTTAAATGTTTAATCTCTAGCAAAAGCCTTACTCTTTTCTCCACCTCACTGATACTTAGTGGTGGGTGAACATTTAGTTTTAACTTTATTTGCTACAGGGATCAGGATGACTGCTCTGGGCTTTGTTTTACCATCAAATCACTGCAATATTTTCCGTGTGTGGATTACTTCAACTTCAAATGCTTTTGTCTGTGACACTTAAGTGCATTCTTCCACTTCAGCAGCTCATCAGAGTGCTGCAGTCTTTTTTATTGTTCAACCCAAGTCAAGGTTTATCAACTCTCTGCTTATTTTCCAAGAACTGAACACATACAGCATGAAAGCAAAAATCCAAATTGTGCCCAAGAGTAATGCACACACCACAAGCACATATTATAAGCCCACTCACAAGGCTGTGCTGAAGTCTTTTTATTCTCTATTCTAAATTTTTTTTTTCTTAATTTCATTTCATCTCACTTGTGCATCAAATGGGTAAAAATAAATTCAGTTTTTATAAGTGTTTGGTTTTCATATAAAAACAGGCCTACCATTTTCTCAAATAACATCTTAGTAAGTAGTATAAACTCAAATAGAATATTTAGTTGCGTTTTGATAAAAATCATTTTGTGAAGATGTAAAATAGACAAATGATTAGAAAAGTTCTGTGGGTGAAGAACCATTTCCAGTTTGTAGGGACGCAGCAACGTTTTACAATGATCCCAAACACACCTCAAAACCGGTTTTGGAAAGCATAAAGCACGCTAATGTTACGCTTTTTAACTGAGCTCACCAAAATCCCAATATCAACCGTATAGAAGATTTGGGGACTACATTGCATTACACATGTATAATATATTGCAAGAAACTGCAAAAGCATTGCTTGTTGTTCTGTGATTCAATTGCTTTGCTTTCTGTTTTTGTGTAAATTCATTCTGCAAAAGACTTTCTAATCTTACAGTTGTCTTTCGCATTCATCAAATAATTCATCTAAGCCTTTTGTTCAATAACGTTTAAGATCATCTCACATCCATATATTCTGTATATTTACACTCTCCTTTCATGAATTATTTCAGCTTTCCTTCAACTTCCTCAGAATCCTTTGGAGGTTATGTGGAGTGGTCATTTATTTGTTTTATTATGACTTTATTATGCAGCAACTGCAGAGAATTACTTCACTCTGTAATTGCAAAGGGACACCCAATGGTCCTTGAAGACATTCAGCATCTGATGACATAACCTCTCCTTTTGTGGTTTATTTCATTTGTTATATTAGAACAAGCTAATAAAGATAGAGATTTCAATTTCAAGTCAATACTTTGCAATTGTTAGAGTGGAAAATGAAAACCACATTCAAGTAAGAACGCAGAAGTTATCCTTGTCGTCTGAAAGCACCTTAGCAAAATAAAAAAAAAAAATCTGATTAATTTCTTTTCACAGAACATGATGAATACAAATTATAGACAATCAGTTTGCATCAAATTCCTTAATATGTGAGGAACAACAACCACAATACAAAAACAAACAAACAAACTTTGTATTCCAAGTAACTGAACTTTAGCTGCACAGCATGGGAAATGCAGTGTTAGGGCTGGTGAGCTGTTATTTCCCTGGAGAGTGCTGAGTTTATTTCCTCAACTTCAACAGATTGGCATCTTAGTGACTCCTCATGCAGCACAGTGGGCCACAGTGGGAGGAATGGTGAAACAGAGGGTGTGGAGATGCCAGTCCTGCAATGCAATAAAGTTGTTTTCGAGAAAATCGCCCAGTGCATCTCGTATAGTTCACCAACAACATACCTGGAGCACACATCAGCGCGGATATGTGCAATCAAGCAGGTATACTTCATGACTTTTTTCTTTTATAATCAACCTGCTTTCTCAGCTGTTTAAGTAATGTTTAAGTAAAATTAATAAAAACATAGGAACACATCACAGCCATTCACATATATTAATGCTCAAAAGCAGGAGGACATAGAGTCAAAAATTGAAAGATGTGGCTGATAAAAATGATGTGTTGAAATAAGAATTTTACCATAAAGTGAAATCTGCTAAAGAACCACATTGATGTCACTTCGCTTTGTTCACTTCATTAACAGCAGTTTGTTCTACATTTTGGGAATAAAATCTTGATACACTGAAGGGAAAAGGCTGAAATTCTTTGTAAAGGGGGTAAAAATCCTCTTTTTGATTGGTATACAATTAAACTAGATTAGGTACAACTGGTTGCTATTGAATTAAGTTTTAAAATCACACTAGAATCATTTAAAGATTTAAATAGCTGCATGAAAGCTTGATCTCACCACTATACACCCCTTTTTAATGCCAAGATGTTTTTACTAGTAGAATTTGGTTCTGACACTTGTTAAAAGTATTTTGATTAGGAAAAAATAGAACAAATATATGACACAGATATGTGAATAATGTAACAGGAACCTAAGGTCACACAGGGTGGGCAGTGTAGTGAGGGCAGCAGAAGATCAGAGGTAAAAGTAGAACTCTGGCTTCCTGCAGTTAAGTTAGCGAGGACAATTACAACAGAAAAACTTAGGATGCCACAAGGGCTTATATCACGATATGACAATGAGCGATGAAGGGAACATTAATAATATTGTCAGGACATATGAGCGGGTGCAGTCATACATGTATAAGCCAGAACAATGGGAACACAAACTGCCTGCTGACTGAGCTGTTGATACACACTGTGTAAAAAACAGAGAATGTGAAATTGTGAGTCAGTGTAATTTTGGTTATTATATGAGAATGGATGACTATTTCTAAGTGTTGGGCAGAAAAAAAATATATATATTTTCTGTTTTGCCTTTTGTTTTGATGAGCCATATTCTAATATTCATTGGTCATTTGCATTTTGTGATCCATGCTAACGTAAACAAATTGCATATGATGCCAATGGCTGTCGCGTCAGTGGTTTCATACAAATCTAATAGATCAGAATACCTGATTAATTGCATCCAGCAACAATATGCTAAACATAAAACATTCTATGTTTTCACTTAGCACAATTTAAAAAAAAAGTAATCCTACTTTCCGTAGTCTACCTTTTTTAGCCTTCCAGCTGTTAGTGGTCATTTTGTACAGCTTTCACTCACAGGAATACTGCTCAATCTCTATACCTTCTGCAGTGTGGCATTGGTTTTGATCCACGTGAATAGGGTGAGAATAATTGCTGTCCAAGGTTTGCTACCGGGGAAATAAAACTGAATGTAAACCATCTACTAGGTAGCATTGCCATCAGCCAGTTGGAGTGTTTATCACCAAAAACTACAGCAGTACTTTTTCCTGTTAATTTCCCTCCAGGGCAACTGAACCCTTCATTCCTCTCTACTCAATGTTTGTTTTGAGGTTAACAGGATGGATTATTTACACCTGCAAGTGTGCTCAAACATGAATATCGTTGTAACGTTATAGCCCATCTATAAATCAGATTCCTGTTAGGTAAAACAGGAATCAGTAATGGAAGCAAAGGGGTTCTGCTTTGTCATGACATGTGAAAGATACTGCTGGGTAAAATGTGTTACTAAAAGTGACAATTTTGAATATGCACAGTAATGAGGCCAAATCCACTTCTTAAAGCAAATTTGAATTGTAGGTGAAAGATATAGTCTCTTTACTGGCCAATATATTCAATATATTAATTACAAATCAATCTCTGTTTCTGTCATCTGATATGATGGAGTTTATCCAACTTTCAGGGATTGTGTACATTAGTGTTGAAAGTTTAAAACTGAACCAGCTGCAGGGTTTTTTTTATTATACACTCTTCATACATTATTTTCACGGTGTCATTTGTTGATTTTGTTCTGATAAATGTTGTTACTATATGATGTGGCTTATGTAGAATAATATGTACCAAGTTGCTTGAAATTTATTATTGTGTGTCTTTATGCAGATGAACACAGCATCTCTTTTTCGGTCACTTACTTTTTGTAACCTTATTTCGACATTATTTCCGTTATATCACTGTCAATATTTCTGTGTTCACAAAAATAAACACATGATAGCAAAAAATTTAAATCAGCATCTTGACTGCCGTGTCTCTGTTTACAATCCATCTGTCTGCCATGTCATTCGCTCTTCTGTTCAACAAATGTTTCTATTGCTTTGTTTCTTTGCATGTTTTTAGTTTGGTTAGGATTTCTAGATTTCTTCAAGACAAAAAAAAAAGAAATAATCACTTATAGGAGCTGAGAGAGTCAGTGAACCCTAACTCTCTCAGCTCCTACATAGTAAGCGTGGGTAATTCACATGAAAGCTGCAACCTACGTACGTCTCATTGCTTTCGTGTATAACATAATATAATTAGAAAGTTCTGGGGTTTTTTTTCCACTGAAAGAAGGCTAAGCACTAGACGTTATTCAATTAGTTTTATCCACCTTATCAGTGTATATTCTGATCTATTAACAATGTAGCTCGTATATTACAGACAATATGCCTATAACAACTCTTGCTTTATGAACAAGAATGTTTATGTAAATCAAGAATGTTTACATGTCTTAAAGGTTAATGTTGATTTCTATGTATAACTAAACTTGTTACAAATACATTTATCTAATGCCGGCTTTAACATAATTATCTTAAAACTAATCACTCTTTTCTAATGTGCTGAACAGACTCATGACAATAAGTTCCATAATAATTTTATAATTCAAGCCATTTGTCATTTTCATTCCTACTTGAGTTCTTTTCATCAAAAAGCAGGTATTTTTACCTCAAGAGCATAAAAAATGAAAGGCCACCCATCATTACAGTCTGCATCAAAAATTATTTACTATGTTGGAATATTTTCAGTGATGTGGGAACATACTTTTTTTTTTTAAAACTTATTTCATAAATGTCAAATATGCTTTATATATCTTTTAATTTTGACAACAGATGAAGTTAAATTATACCTTTAGCACAAGAGAGAATCTGGGGCTTATCAAGTCTGACAGACAGTAACTGAAAACTAGTTAACCTGGGACAACTGAGTTCATATATTTGAGAGTACCACAGCAGGTAACACATCCCTCATTGACAAGACATAAAATCATTATCCTGCCAAGACGCAGGTCAGTGATCAAAGACCATTGCTGTCACTGTTAAGACTTTGCCGACAGACAAACAACAGTAACAAACAAAATCCCTTTCACCGAGGACAGAGATGATGGTAACCTGAAATAAATACATCCATTTTCCATGGTGAAGCATCTTACTTGCACAACATTTTGAAGATTTATTCTGTTCTTCTTCATGGTTGCCTAAATTAAGTGGTCTACAGATAACAGTAGATCAAGCACTTTTTAATGTGCTACACATTCCTGTAACAAGAACCTGGTATCACTCCTTTTACTCCTCTCTCCATCTCTACTGATCACAAACAATTGTCATTTTGCACATTTGTTAATTCTTGTTGTGGTCAAAGATCTCTTTCAGATTATGGCCCAGGATAGTTCTTTGTATGCTGAATGCACTGCCCATCTTGTCTGTTGTGGGCTAGAATCCTTTTAAACTCATCATGAGCTAAATTTTATTTTATTTTTTTTATCTAAACGGATTGGGCGACTTGCTGTGCACCCCCTGCACAAGGCAGGTCCACATGTAGCTCTGTAAGCAAAGTGAGCCACTGGGTCTGAACTTTACTCACTGAATGCTACTGCCAACTGTGACCGCAGCTGCTAAGTTGGAGTCAATATGATATCACACAAACTCAGTTTATGCACAGCATTTGTTTTTATGTACTGCTGGCTGCTTCAACCTCAGCAGGCATGCTGGCATCGACCTTCGGGTGATGGGTTTGGTCTTTGTGCACGCCTCACCTCTTAATGATAAAATGAGAAAACTGGGTCGGAGATGTACATTCCCACCAGAAATAGTGGGAAGTTAACATCTTCAGCTGAGTACCAAGATTTCCAACTGGGAAATCATCTCTAAATAAATCAAATGAGTTTCACAAATAGGTGAGGAGCCTTTGGGAGGCCCAGGTTTGCTCCTGGGAGGAATGAACAAGTCTGGATGATTAACTGAGAAATGAATGACCTGCTCATGTATCCACTAGAAACCTACTTGTGCAATGAAATGACTCTAAATTAAATTATATTTTGTGTGTTCAGTCCTTTATAGAGACAGATGTTGTTTTTATGACAATTTATTATCTCTTTTCAGGAAGGAAAATGTGATACGGTTCTATTTTCTCAACCTGAACTTCTGAACAAATATTCAGAATTCACTGTGTTGAATACAATGACTGAGCGCTTTGGAGAAAAGAAGCAGTATTATGTCTCACACAATGTCTACAAAATTGGAATAAACCAAAGAAATTAAGGAGCCGTATAAAAATGTGTGAAAGTGTTCTTGATGTTACAAGAGGAAAATTTCCAGAAGAATGGCAGAGAAAGAAAAAAAAAATCTGAAGCAATCAATAACGCACTGAAGAGAAGAGATGTTACAACTTACCAGAGTTAGGATCGGAGTTGCCATCAGCTTCAGTCCTCTTATCTGGAGAGGCCTGCTCGTAGAAGTCGTCCTGCGCCTGCACCAGAGGGAGAGGTTGTGTGAGGAGAGAGCCACTGCCTACAGGCTCGTGGTCCCCCAGACCGCTGTCACTGCAGCTCTCCTGAGAGCCATCCGGCAGGTGAAACGTGACGCGCCGCTGTGACTAGAACCAAGAGCACAAAACAGAGCCTCTGATGTTAGTGCTCTGCTCTGCCCCCTCATGTTTTTTTTTTCTTTTCTTTTCAAAGTATTTCTTTACATTGAGCCAAACATGCTCATGCTTGCTGCATTCCAAAATGAGTCCTGATTGGCATGGCAGTGTGTGAATAATTTTGAACAAATAATGCTAACTACTAGGGGTTGCAAACCGATTTTTTGAATTAAAAGGTCTACTTTGACCTGTTCTGGTAATCCATGGGGAAGGGAGTTCAGGCATTGCAAATATAGTCACGTTTCACTGCACATGGACAACCCGTAACAGCATGCGAATTCACACCCTGCATTGTTACAAAAATTAATCAGGATGAAGAATAAAAAGTAACATCTCTTTCATAAGTACGTAGTGTAATGAATGTGTGGCATAAATAATGATGGTTATTAAATCCTCCTCCCTTGCTGGGTGATACAATCATGTTTCAAATCAGCAGCAGGAACATTAACAACCTCACTATTTAATTTGTCCTGTCAATTTGTTTAGATAATGGTAAAATCAAAGTAGGTCCTGAAGTCCACAAAACTTTTCCCCAGTGGGTTATTTTGGGATTCCAGCGAAACCACAGACAAGGAAACAGGCTTGGCAGGATCAGCGAGGAAAGAAGACCCTGTTGAGCTTGAAAGATCAAAGACATTTTGGATTACACAAGTGTTATTTAGACATGTCTTATAATCTATTTTCTAACATGGCAGTGTTTAGCATCGTGCTATTTAAGAGTGAACGTTAATCAATATTTGACAATATTTCTGCTTGAGAACACAACTGTTTCTTCGTGTGTGTTTTTGTGGGTGGGTTTCCGAGAGCAGCTTTATTGCAAATTTGGTCATAATAAAATGCAGTAATTGCAAGAACTGAAAGTAATATGTAAACAAACTGATTAATAAACTAGCTGCAGCCACAATGTAAATGTCACGTCATGATGCAAATAATGTATCTATTGTGATGTTACATTTGAACATTCAATCGTGTTATTTATTATGCTGAGACTGTAAAATTTGTTTAGATAGTGACCAGTGAAAAATAATTGATTTAGCTTAAACTTATAAATGATTTAACCAAAGGGAGAATTCATCTTAGAAACGTTACTTCTGATTCACTTGGAAATATGGCAAAAAAAGAAAAAAAAGGAAACCTCACCATACCCAAAAATAACAGAAAAAAAAAAAAATATGCCGATCATCCTAAAAGCCTTCCTGATTGAATTTCCTATTGTAAATTCCGAGTGTCTTTTTCTCGTACTCTAATGACATTTTCCTCAGGCTTTTTCATAAGTCCAGACAGAAGCCTTCAGCTAACCTTTTGTGAGCATAGAGAGGTCCCTGCCACATCCTTGGCGATGACAGACAGAGGAGGGTTTTATAGTAATTATTGGCAAAAGCAAAGGTCACCCAATCTGCAGTCTAATGCAAATCATCTCATTATATATTTTAGAACTGCTCCGAGCGAGTGCAACATTCAATTAAACAAAAAGGTAGTATAAAGGAAGAAAAAAGGGCTGTTGAAAAATGGTGGTGAAAACTGAGATAGATGATAGATAGATAGATAGATAGATAGATAGATAGATAGATAGATAGATAGATAGATAGATAGATAGATAGATAGATAG
>CAEGAE010052369.1:0-68922 GCA_903067095.1 Girardinus metallicus | reverse complement strand
ATTTGGAGAGGCCAATCAACCTGACAGTCATGTTTTTGGACCGTGGGAGGAAGCCGGAGAACCCGGAGAGAACCCACACATGCACAGGGAGAACATGCAAACTCCATGCAGAAACACCCCGGGCCGGGAATCGAACCCAAAACCTTCTTGCTGCAGGGCAACAGCTCTACCAACTGCTCCACTGTGTAGCCCCCGCATGATTTGCAAATAAATAAATACTTTTTGTGTACTTTGAGTGTCTAGGAGTACAGAAAATTTTAATTTATTCTCTCCCAGTGCTGTGTAGATATCTTTATATTCTTTTTTGGGTTACAGTTTTCAGTCTGTTAATTTTTCTATATGCAATAAGACATTTTTCGTCATTTGCTGTGGAACTGCTAAACAAGGTTATTACTTCCAGCTAACCAGTTTTGTGAATCCACCATATTTTTTTTCTCGCAGTGATTTTGTAGTCCATGTTTAGTTATGCCGAAGTTGCAAGTTAACAAGTAAAAATGTTCGGTTCTGTCCGTCTTCATTCTCCTGCTCTGGGTCAGACGATGGCTCCAACATGGAAGGTTGGAAGGCCAAGTCTTCCTTGGTTGACATCTTAAATAAACTTTGGAATAAAACGTTTCTCTGCTGGTAGATATTCATGTTGTTGCTATCAAACGAGGTGAACTGGAATGCTGTGCGACCTGGAGGGAGCGGGGCAGGAAATGTCTCATTCACATTTTTAAAAACGCAGCAAAACAAGCTGCTGTAAAACCTCAGAATAGAGGGAGACCAGCAGTCTGCGCAGCTACAGCAGCCAAGATTTCAGGCCAAAGCATTCAAGTTCTACTTTATTTAGGCATAATGAAAGATTTACATATGAAAAGGACTTAAAAGCATATATCCACTTTACATAAAATGTTTAATAAACCAAGATAAGTTGTTTACTGTATTTGCATCAATAAAAAGAGGCAAAAAAGGTTTTCAAACCTATACAACCAGGTGGCTTCATGTGTTTGCTTCTGCCTATAGGAATTATATAAGATGTGTTGCATTAAAATTAGAAAATGTTTTGGAATGAATAATCATGGTGTGAACCTGGTATTTAACAGTTGTGAACCATTGTAGGCTTTAAACAAAGTGTTGTTTGAAAGGTCCAGAATGATCAGTAATGGTTTAGATGAAACTGAAGTTATAGTTAAGGAAAAATCAGCAGCTGCAATCACACACACGCGTATCTTGGTGTTTCCAATACTTTAAGCACTCTATTTAATGTGTTAATACCCCTAATTAATGCTTGATTGTTTCTTAGTCATTTTATTATGCTGTTGGTTCACATTTGCAGAGGACTGGATTACCTCTGTCCAATTCGTGGCATTAACTTTTCATTTGCTCATTTATTTTGGCATTAGTCATAGTTAGATAACTGTATTTTGCCAAATAGAAATGACTTAAGAGTTTGTTGGCTCAGTTAATACTTTCTCTGTAATTAATATTAACATATGAGCTGTTCTGCAGATTTTCATACTGACAATTGAGTATTAAAAAAAGAATAGATAAAAATAATGAAACTGTAGTAAATAGTGATGAGATGTGAGGACTGAAAATCACAGTAGAAATCTTACTGAGGAGTCTCCAGTTCCAATGTGTGTCTGGAACAATGAACTTACGTAAAATGACTGCCTGAATCTGCACTTAACATCCAATTTTTGATGAAAGAACCATTTTCCTCTTGTGCTTTTAACAATATTGCGGCGCATTTTAAGTATGGTCACCTGAAGTAATGAGAGGCAATAACATTAAATCCCTCAGCTAAAGTCACAGTATATTGTTTGACCAAATTAGAATGTAAATACACTTTCCATTTACATATATTGTTTTCCCTTTTGTTGGCATAAAATGTTGGCAATAATTATTTTTTGCCTCTGTAAATGTTTGTGACATTTTTGTCCAAAAAAAAATGTATCTATTTTTCTTATTCATCACTCTTAATCTAGTCATTTTGTCTCTTTACATAAAGACACTAACACCATTATTCCCTGACTGACACACACGCACACCCCCACACACACGCCTACACGCAAACTGTACGGACAACATACACAGGCCACTACCACACACATTCTCTGGTTGGGCTTGATGAATGGGCCAAGTTTAAATTATTTTGCGCAGATCTCATTTATTCCCTTGAAGAAGAGATCCAGCCTGTTTATTCATTTTACATTTGCACCCGGGTTTCAATATCTCTTTCTATGCCTGCAAAGAATTTACTCGTCTTCCAACCAAGAGTAAAAAAAAGGTTGGAGTAGCAAAGACTGAAAGAGACAAAAAGACAGACGAAAAGGGGATGGGAAAAAAAAGCAATTTACACAATGTACATAAAACAATGCTCTCAGACTTTGATAACCTGCATAAATTATAGACTATAATTAAATATTATACCCACTGAATCACCAAGGAGAGAGGACGGTTTGAGAATAG
Source organism: Girardinus metallicus (assembly GCA_903067095.1). Classification (NCBI taxonomy): domain Eukaryota; kingdom Metazoa; phylum Chordata; class Actinopteri; order Cyprinodontiformes; family Poeciliidae; genus Girardinus; species Girardinus metallicus. The sequence continues at coordinate 66,468 of CAEGAE010052369.1, read as the reverse complement.
ACACAGAAAGGAAGGAGAGGGGAAACAAAAGATGGAGAAAAGGAGGAGAACACAGCAGCGCTATAGTTGGATCTCATAATTGTTTGTATTGATTATTTCTTAGGGTGGAATGATTTTAAAACAAATAAGAACAGGGAGTCGGGTAAAGAAGGCTTATTTCTGGCCGATGAAATTGCTATTAAAAGGCATCTTCTTTTAACCATAGTGAGAAAAAAAAAGAAATAAAGGTGTTTTTCTGGCATTGTCAAATCGACTTAGTGGTGGCCCATATAAATTAAATGAAATATTAAAAATGTAAGTGGCTCTGCTAAGGGTAGGCGTGGCAGCCGTCTGTGGTAGACTTACAATTGACCCAAAAATATTCCAATTAGCATAACTAAACAGTGTCTGAGTGTGTGGAGAAGATCGTGGACACATTTGTTCACTCACTTGTTCCTCTGTGACCCAGAAATGAAAGAAATTGAAAGAAGCTAAGATTATGCTGCTATCATTATTTCTGGGAGAGAGAAGGAAGACGTTTTCTTCCCATCCTGGCTTTTAAGTATATATACTGCATGTATTCTGTACAGGTAAACCAGTTTGATAAAATGATGTCATCAATTATATAACCAAATTTAACAAAATAAATAAAAACAGAAATAACACTCATGGTACCTCAGCGGGGAAATTCAGGTGTACCAGGCAAAATGGAAGCGTCCAGATTCATATATAGATATAAGAGCAAAAAATAAGAAATAAAATGACTGTGCAGTAAGGACAAATTTACAACAAATGAAAAAATACAATTATTTATGAAGGAGATCATTAAATACTCAGATTCTGTTATGATTTGAGTTTCTCTCTGTGTTAATTTAGGTTTCTGTCTTCTGTGGAGTCTCTGTGTTGTTCCGTCTAACCGTTGATTGTCTCACCTGTTCCTCATTGCTCCTTGATTGTCTCCCGGTGTATTTAAATCCACCTTTTGTCTCTGTCTGAGCTGTCTAGTCGATAGTCGTTTGTAACTAGTCTGATGTCGTTTGTCTTAAGTCAGTCACACTGTCCAGTCCTGTGTCGGCGTCAGCTCTTGTGTAACAGTTTTTTTGTGTCAGTTGCTAGCAGTGTTAGCGTTAGCCTCTGCTCACAGAGCCGCCTGCTCCTTTGGACTGTTCAAGCTGTGTTTTCATTAAAAAAAAAAACATCATTCACCTCTCAACCTGGGTCCAGCCTGCATTCTCCTTCACCTCTCACAACCACAAATCATAACAGAGTCAAAGTAATGTACAACTAAGTAGGATTATTAAAAAAGGCCAAAATGTGTATGTATATTTGTGCATTAACAGACTATTTACCAAAAACTGAAAGAGTATGCAGATAACAGCAGGAATGTAAACAATTCACTGAGTCTGAGTTTGTTGGCAGCAGTGATGGTCTGATAAATGCTGGGAGGAAGGATCTATAATATCGCTCCTTTTTGTGCCTAGGATGCAGCAATCTGTTACTAAAGTAGCCCTCTGGTTCAGCTTCAGTCTCACAAACTGTGGTCTGTTAGTGAGGGAGGCAATGGATCCAGGTGATTGTTGAGGCTCCTCCTCCAGAAGACACCTTCTGGAGTTTCTAACAAAGCAGATCAGGCTGAATTGTGTTAAGCGTAGAAATCAAAGAACATGATCCTCACAGTGCTGCCTACTTTGTCCAGGCGACAGTGGGATTGTTGAAGCAGGTATATGATGGCATCTTTAACACCAACTCCACAGAGATAAGCAAACTGCAGGGGGTCTGGATATGAGCTTGTCTGCTTACTCAGGTGGGCCAACAGGAGTCTCTCCAGGACCTTCATGATGCGAGATGTCAGGGCAACAGGTTTATATTCCTTGATGACTGATGGGCGAGTTTTCTTTACTACTGGAACCAGGCAGGATGTTTTCCACAACAGTTGAACCTTCTCTTGGGTCAGGCTAAGTTTGAAGAGATGCTGCAGAATCCCACAGAGCTGCTCTGGAGCCTCAAGCCTTCAGGCATCTGGACTTGCATTAGAAAGCTAAGACATGTTTGTAGTTTCTCTCAAGCCATGCACAGGACATATCAAACAGGAATAAGGCAGTCAGGTAAGTAAGTACTTCTGCTCATAAGTTTAATCTTCTGAACAGAAGCTGTAAACTCTGTGTCTGGCTGTTTCTGATGTCCTACCTTTCATTTTATCACACAGCTTAAATATTTTTTGTTCATAACAGTCTTCAAAATTGTTGGTTCATCTTTTTTTTTTTTTCTTTCAGGATATCTGGGGAAAAAACATGTACATGTTGGTGTTGATGGTCGACATCTGCTGGCAACCAGCTGCTGTGTGGGAGTTTACCTCCACAGACTGAGCTCTGCATGGATATGAAACTCATCAGGTACATCTAACAGATTAGAAAGGACATCATTCCGCAAAACCCCCCTAAAAAACAACATATTCTGTAATCTAAAATTACCCCATAGATATTGTTTTATAAACAACCTCTTACACATTTTCAAGCTTTCTGTTCTGAAATGACGCTTCTTCTAATTTTTTGATTGACATGTAAGTAATGGCTGCTAATAGCAGGACTGCTGCACAGACACATCCACAACCCAAACTGCAGTCTTTAACTTTCAAGTAAAAACAGACCATCTAACGACCACTCCATCTTTGTCTCTCTGCCTCTCCCCCCCATTGTTTATTCAAATTTTACAGATGGGGTACTTTTTCCAGTTCAGCACCTTCACCAGTTTTGTGAGAGAATGGCATTATGCCTGTGTTATTATGCAATTCATCACCAATAATAGATTTGTTTACGGCGGCTCTCATCTCTCGCCTGCTCTCAGCGCTGCATTTCAAAATAATAATAATAATACATAGTGTATAATGACGGTAATGGTACGAAGGCTTTGATAATAGATGTGCTTGGAAGGATAAGGGAGCCTTGATCAGTCTGGGTCTCAGCTCAATTGTCTTCAAAGCACTGTTTAATGTAGAATAGGCATCCTGGGAGATTGTCTCAAAACCAAGAAAAAGGTGGGTGTACGGATAAGAGCGATCAACGCACCGATGGGAAAATGCGTGCACACACACACAACACACCCATCAGCACACACACCGGCAGTAATACACTACATACTCAAATAAGCTCTCGTGCAACCACCCACTGGTGCATCTCTCCTCAGAGAGCTCTCTGGTGTAAATGTGTTAAAACTCTCCCTTGGTCTTTGGCTTCTGTTGAATAAATCTGTGTTTTACTCTTCAATGTAGCACTTTAAACTCTGGCTATTTTCAGCATGTTTTCTCCCGGCCTCCTCCCGGGTTTTAACTGAGATCTCAAGCTGCTGACAGATTTAGCAGCACTTGTTTTGAGAATGTGTAATGGCAAATAGAGGTGAACACGTTTTATCTTTAGTCACATTGATTCATGGAACAGTGTCATCTTCTCAGGTCTGCCTAAAACATCAACCCTCCAGCTGCAGCTGATCCAGAACGCTGCTGCTGGAGTTCTGACTAAAACCAGGAAGATGGAGAACATTACCCAGTTCTACAGTCCTTCACTGAGAGAACAGACTTTAAAATACTGTTGGTAGTTTATAAGCTTTTTGGGGGTTATAAATCAACCCCCAACAAGCTTTCCTTTGGGGGTTTGAAAAATTAGTAATCAATACTTAACAGCTACTATGCTCAATACCGATGGAGTAGATGCAAATTGTAAAAGGCAATATTCCAACAATCCATTGGACAGGAACAGGAAGCTCTTAGAAACAGGCTAAGAGCTTCATGTTAATACATCTATGACAATAGATGTATGAACAGCTTAGCGCCACAATACATTAAAGATCTGCTTCAATTGACCTTCCAGACTTCTCAGGTCTTCTGGTTCTGGTCTGCATCCAGACCCAGAACCAAATATGGAGAAGCGGCATTCAGATTCTATGCACCACAAATCTAGAACAAACTTCCAGAGAACTGCAAAACAGCTGGGAGGAAGCCGGAGTACCCAGAGAGAACAGAAAGACCTCAGGCTGGGAATCGAACCCAGGACCTTCTTGTTGCAAGGCAACAGTTCTACCAACTGCACCACTGTGCAGCCCAGGTTTTGAATCATAATAAATGAAACACTTAATGTGTTTTAATGTTTGCTATTGCTTTCTCACTGGATGACTATGTTGTTTTTATGACTTCATATTTTTGTGTTTTTTATGATATAAAGTATTTGAACTGCATTGTTGCTCAAATGTGATACACAAATAAACTTTATTGATTGGTCGAGCGTTGGGATGAAAGAGTAATATTTTTAGTAAATTACATCTAATTCATTATAGATTGGTAAATTTGCATTTTGTCAATACTGTCACTATGTCTTAACAGTATAATATGAGACAGATCATTTTATAAAGGCAAGATCCTCTGCCTCCTCCCTGTAGTCCTACTGCCATTTGCAAAAATGTATCACTCCAAGTCAGAAACAACCAATCAGAGCCAGGAGAAGGGGTTTGGTGCTGTCAGTCACTCATGTACACCCGGCTCACATCCCCGGTACAGGGTATACAAGGTATACAAGCTCAATACTACCTGTTTGCTGCAACTGTGCTAATGGGCCAAACCACTAATAACTGGGAAAAGCTTCAGGGTACTCACTGAAACCCGTTATCGCTCCACCTGCTGGGCACCAATACTTACAAGGGCTTATCAAATCTGCAAATTCAGTGTTCACAAAGCATGGTTCAAGAAGCATTACCTCACCACCGTCGCTTTACTCCACTGTGCTGCTTGCTAATGCTCTGCTATGCTAAGGCTCTGCAGTAATAATCCTCATCTGAACTTTGTTGCAAGTTGCTGCTGTGTTAGACTGTGCATGATTACTTTAATATTTGATGTTGTGTGGGCCAAATGAAATGGATCTGAAAGCAGGAAAACTATGTATTAGAAACCTGTTATGAATGGCATAAAGCATGAAGGCAAAGAGAAACCTAATGGCATTAGGCAGGAAAACTAATACAAACTTGACTGTATATCTTTTTTCATATTTGGCAAGACTATTTATTCAAAGTGATTAGATTTATATCTAAAACTCTGAAAGGTTGTCATTCATGACACATCTGGTAACAGCTGTTGCCCTTCAGCAAAAAGGTCTTGGTTTTAAATCCAGGCCAGGTCTCTGCCTGAAACTTGTATGTCCCCTCTGTGCATGGGTGGCTATCTCCAGGTCCCTCTGTTTCCCCTAGCAGTCCAAAAGCATGCATGTCAGGTCAGATGGACACTTCAATTTGCCCGAGTTTGTATGAATGGTTGTGGTTATGGGTGTGTCTGTGTTGACCTGGTGACCTGTCCAGGGTGTACCTTGCCTCTCGTCCAGTGAAAGCTGGAGATAGACAACCTACCTGTGACTGTGCATGGATAAACCACAAATCAAAATAGGCCACAATTTATAAAAAAAAAAAATATCTGTAGAAGTCTTCATGTTGGCTTTTTTGTTGTGGATTATGTTTTGTTCTCCTCTGGCTCCCTGTTGTCTTTATAAGTTTTTTTTTCATCAGATCTTCCAGTTCACTTACTTCCTCTGTCTCTCTGCATTTGGGTCCACAGTCAACCATCACCGAAACATGACAGTTGGGTTATAAATCTCTAAACGACTTATCAATCACTTGCATATATACTTACATAATTAATATAAAATAATACTCTCATCATATATTGAAGAGATGATCGGTCTCTTTGCCTAATCTTCCAAAGCAAGTGACGTGTGTATTTTGGTGGTGAATCATTTTTACCTGGTTGCAGTTCTTTAGTATGTCCATGCTTCAACGGCCTGTCTGGGAAAGCTACGTCTGTTTTATGTGGTGAAACACTGAGGAATGCTGAAGCATCACAGAATGCCTCTTGTAATTAGATTTCTGTATGTGTGTTTTATTTCTTCGTTTTTTTTTTTTGGCAGTTTGTGATTGACGTTGAATGCAAAGTGTCTGCCAGTGATCCTCATGAATGCCGAAGTAGCTCATTGACTGAGAAACAGGTCTTGTTAGCAGTTGAGTAAGCAGCAATAGAAATATAAGCACTTAAACTATTTATTCATGCAGACTGCGCTGCCCAGGCTTTTTGAAGGTAAAAAGAAGCATCTGTGGGTGTGCATGTGTGTTTGTGTGACTGTTTCTCCTCATGTGTAAGAGGGCAAAATGAAGGAGCTTATAATAGATAATAGTAGTATTTTTCCCCATTTTAGCAGTTACATTAAGACAAAATAAAAGTATATTTAACCAATTAATGTAAGAAGTAAATTATTTTCTGTTTATACAAAATGTTTTAGAACTTGTTTTTTTTTCTAACTTTTTTACATTTTCATTTTTTTTCATGTAAACCCTACAGTGCAAACTTTATTTTTTTGTTTAGGGCCACTGCTTTGTGGTTTCTGAGTCCCATTTTACCAAATGTCTCAACCTCTTACCACCGCCTGCATTTTGAGAACTAATTGAGGTGGATGAATTTTCTGCCTTGATGATCTGATTTACCACTTCACCTTTTTAATCGAACGTCCACTTTCAGTAAAAGTGTTGATCTTTTAGCTTCTCCTTCCCTAAAGTAAAGACGCATGCATTGTTTCTGAAAATCCATCGGACAGTGGGACATTAAAGACATAATTGAATATTGTCAGTTATGTCGAAAAACTTGCAACTGCCTGAAATGTTGACTGATATGCTTCCCTGCCAATCTTGCAAATATATATCCTTTAAAAAATGGTGAAAAATGTCGGGCTGTACAGTGTGACAAATGTGCTGCATAAGTGATGCAAAATACTTACAATAAAGATGTAAGTGTGACCCTAAACCACTTTTATTACCAATGAATATTTATATCAGATTACAATTAAACCTGTAGGGAGTTACTGTAAAGCTTTAATGAAAAGAGACTGAAATCAGAATCCAGGCGCCATCCAGTAGGTCTCAAATTCAGAAACACTCTCACAATCATCATCATCAGATACATTACTGTCAGGCATCTTTGTTGTCCTCTTTATTAAAAGCCATAATGATTTATACATGCAACAATAATTTGTTGCATGTATAAATGTTTAAAGTACAGTGTAAAATATGTTAATGTTAGCGGTTGCTACAAAACCCACTACTAAGTAAATACAAATCTGCAGTACTTGTCCAACGTGTTTCAAAAATGTCCTCCATAAGTCACTCTTACATCTATGGGGAAAAAAACAAAACATTTACCTTCTTGAGAGTTGTCTTTGCACCTCATTGTTGTAAAGGATACATCTAAATTTTGATGGAAAACCCAGATTCTTTAGAGTAACATGACAATCTGCACAACCTCTAATAAAGTACAGTTGGACAGGGTTTGTAATGGTCACACATCTTTTGCTAACAAACTGACAAATTTTAAAATCTGATCCAAAAATACATAAAAAAAAAAAAAAAAGATGTTCTTTCGTATTTTCCCACGCTTTTACAACAGTGTAAACATCTCCTCATGCTACACATTGTCCTATGCAGTAGCAGTGGTTTGTTTTGTGATGACCATCACATGTGGCATGCGTCTTCTGACAGGATGGTGAACAAAGAACAGAAGAGGCAAACTGAATTGTTTCTATGAGTGAATGGCCATAAGCTAATGTTAATGTGACAGTAAGAGTGCGTGTGTGTGTGTGGGTGCCTTACCTAAGTGAGTACAGGGGGTGAAGTGGGTTATAGGAACTAGAACGAGAAAGGAAATTCTTTTATTTGTTTTATCAAATATTTCCCTTTGGAAATTCAATACTCTTGAATATTGAGTCTGAAATAGAATGTGCTCAAGACTTTACCCTGCACGCTTTTAGTCATAAGTTATGCACTGAAACAAAGAGATAGTCTATTTTTGTTCTCTCAGCACCCGGGCCCGAGCAAATGCCTTTTAAAAATCTTTAAAATTGTCCATTCAACTCAAAGTTACTGAGTGTAGCAAAATGTCGAAGACATAAAGTCGGGGAAGATTGAATAAAATAATGCGAGGGGACAGATTAGTCATGGAGTTGAGCCCACACGCTCTTTCAGCCACTGCACAATGCCACTTTTTATAAGCGGCCCCCATCTCCACAAAGGCTGCGTTCAATATATCGAGAATGATACATGGTCAGACGTGTAATCTCTCTTTGATTCTCTGCTCTCATTCATCCCACAACCTTTTCAGGCCTGACACTGATGAGCTACTGGGCTCAATCACGCACACACGCACACACACCCCAACACACAGCCAAACGTGTATGCTCATTATCCATCACCAGTGTGCATACCAGTAAAAGAACGTGTGTCTACGTGGTTGCACTGAAAAACGATCTTGTGCACACGTTTTCACAATGGTAACCTATGCCCTTCAGGTCCCAGCTGCGCATCACTTACAAACCACTGAGTGACATGAAATAACTGTTATTTTATGTGACTTAGCATCCAACATGTAGTCGTACTGTTCTCTATGAGCTTCCACTGTGTGTCATCAACTCATTGTAAAGTTGAAGCTGCACACAGACCTCATTAACATTTATCAATGCCGTGTCTATATGGAACCATGATTTAGATATATTTTTGCTTGTTCATAATGTGGTTGTTACGTCCAGTAATGCGTGGATAACGACTGCGCTCACAGTGTGTTTATTATTAATCTTCCGTCACTCATACATGAACATTCCCAGCTCACTGACGGCCATCGTCACGCTGTCGTCATCTCACTGTTGACGGCATTTCCACTGCCTGGAGTCACCAGAACCACCTGCTGGAGGCGGGTCCGCTCAATTTATCCATAATCAAAAGAGATTACTTTGTAATAAGTGTAATTTATAATGTTCCCACATGCACAATTGTGGCCCTTTCAATAATTTGACTCCTAGGTGAGGCTGACTAAAATGAGCATGTACCTGGTCATTAGTACCAGCTGGTGTTGGACAAAAAAAAAAAAACAGCCTCAAACTTCAGTGACAGAAGATCTCTGCTCTGGTTTGCTGCTGCTGACAAAGTCAGATGTAATGTTGTTTTGTTGTTTTTTTTCATTTGATTCTGCATAACAAACAGACTTCTGTTTAAACTGGTTTGTTAGTTCTTGCTGTGAATGTAGTTAGTAAGCCCTGCAAGTTGCCGAGAAGCATTTCCTTGTGCGTTTCCATGACATCACAGTGACTAGTTGAAGTCAACTCAACTTCCATCATATTGACCCTGACTTTAAATAAAATATGAGGTTGTGCCAGTTTAACTGCCACACTCCTGACTTGAATAAGTGGGTGATTAACAGGCTTCTGCAGCACCTGATGGCTTGCACAGGAAGTCATACAATCATTTGGATTAAGTGTTATAGAACAGAGACGCTGGACAGTGTTCTCTGGACCGACATTGGGTAACACTGTTGTAAGCCAGGGGTCCTCCAGTCCAGGCCTCCAGGCCTGGTATCCTGAAACCTTTAGATGTGTCTCTGCTTCAACACACCTGAGTCAAATAATGAAGTCATCAGCAGGACAATAGAGATCTCCACTGCACTGAGGAGGTGATTCAGACATTTTATTCAGGTGTGTTGGACCGGGGACTCATTTAAATGTAGTTTCTGTTCAGCGTATAACAGTTCTAACCATGCAGAGACACCATAAAATGCATTAAAAAACCTAACACTTAAGTTATTTGTCTATGCTATTTTATTTCTGCCAAGACAGCTTCTTATTTGAGTCATTAAATGTATGAGGTGAGCTTAGCTGCTTGGCTATGTCAGCGGAGAACCAGGTTTTTTTAAGATACCCATGACATCACAAAGTTTCCTTTCTGAAACTCCTCCTCTCCCCAACCAACAAGAGCTGAACTACTCATTCAACTCTTGATGAATCAGTAGCTATGCCGGCTTCCTGAATTCAGTCTTCCCTTAAAACAGTTTGGAGAAACAGAACAGCGTTGGTCATGACCAACCTGACTCCATACACCAGATAGACTGCAGATGTTCCTGCATAGCTTTATAAGTTATTCTGCCACATGACAAGCCATGCTCTAATTTAGAGCTCCAGAATTCTGGAACAAAGTTCCTGAAGTAAGCAGGGCTGAATGGGAGGAGACTCAGACTGCATAGGCCCAACTGATGCGTCTGGTTCCAGTTGACCTGTGGGTTGGACCTGTGTCCATGGAATAAGGAAGTCCCTGTCCACATTTGCTTGGTGTACTTATGTTGCGACTGCCTGGTCAGTGGTGAAGTATGAGGGCAGCCTAAGGAATGTTTGGTGGCTGGTCCCAGCTGCCCCATGATCTGCTGCGGAGTGGACTAAAGGAGAGCATCTAGGTCTAATCACACCAGATTCCCACAATCTGGCATCTGCTTCAGGGAAACTGCTCCTCTAAATACTCCTTCCTACTTAGGTCACATGGGTTCCAGTCGGAGGCCAAGCCTGCCGGTTGCATCCTGCAGAGAAACGGTCAGACACAACAAAAATCAGCCCAGCTCCTGCACACAGCACTGTGGATACGACAAGAAAATGATATAAAGAGTAAAAACAACATGCACAACATCTAAAACACACTTTGGCCACCAAAAACATCTTGTGTACAATTGTGTGGAATTTGCATCAAATGCCAAAATTTGATTAAATGTAAAGTTGTTTTTTTTATAATTTATTGACAAAAGTTGCCTGACTTGCAGAAATCAAGGAATAATTCACTTCTTTCCATTTTCCAAGCCAATAGCAGACTCTGCAAGTTAGTGTTAACTAACCAAACTGCAAATGACCATTGACCTTTTCACCGGAGGCCTTTTATGAAATTCACTGTAGGTTGATGTCTGTACATAAACCAATCTCTTTATTTAAAAATGGGACTACCTTATAATGACTTTCAGTCATAATTAGAAAACAAGCACAATTTTTCTTTTTCCTGACTCTTTCCCTTTTTCTATCAGTCACTGTCTCTCTTTCTCACACACACACACCGCCCCTCCGCCTTTCCTTTCTCTTTCCTTTTTTACACCAGTAGCACCTGGACCTGCACTATTCATCATACTGATGACTCGGAACATGAATTAGTTTTCTTTTTTTATGGTGGGAGATGAGAGGGCCAGATGGCATTAAGTAAAAAAAAAAAAAAGTTTGAAAAATAAGAAAAGAGCAATGAGTATCGGAGATGGTGTGTGTGCGTGTGTGGGGGTGGGGGGGTATGCGTGTGTGTGTGGCAGAAGGAGGGGGGTTAAATGGAAGAATTTAAGCAGAGGACATGTTTTTTCTACTTTTTAAAACTATTGTCTTTGTTTCTTCGCAGTCTGTCTTCACTGTTATCAGGGAGCATGCTGGGTAGTTAAGGATTAAGGTCTTGGGTTGTTTTACGCCATAAGGTGCAGAATTAGAGCTTTTCACATGACCTCCATTGTCATTTTCTAACAATTCAAACAAGGAAATTGTAAAACTCTAATTAATCAGTATAATAGAGGCCAGATGAAGCACTGCCAATTGGAGCTCGTCTTGCACAAGGTGAAGTGGTTTTGTTCACTGGCTGTCTTCTTCACGGTGGCCTGGTCTCTCTTTATTTCACTCATGTGCCTCTCTCACTCTACTCTCTCATAGCTTTGTGCTTGTGTGTTTTTTTTTTCTCTGAAAAGCAGAAAAGGGTTCTCCTCTAGAGGGCCAGGAGGTGATGGCTGTGTTATTAGGGCATTAATTGTGGCCAATTATAGTTGTGCGATTGCCTGCTCACTACCTGCCGCATGCGGTTTGCCTGTGGGAGACGAGCAGTGATCCAAACGTCAGCCGGCCTTCACCAATTTTAGGAGCTGCTTGTTTCACTGAATACTGACAGCTCACTTTTCATCTTTTAATGTTTTCTTCTTTTATGCTTTGAATGAATGCAGCTTAGTAGCAAATACAGAACTGTTAGAAGGATAAAAATTTTTTAAAAAAAGATACAGTAACCATCTAAGAAGATCTGAAAGCTCAGTTCAGTTTTGCTATTTTTTAAGTATGATCATACTACTAATGAAATGTGACCGCTGTCAAGACATCTGTGTGAAAGATATGTGACCCCAAATCAACTCTCAGGTGCACAAGAACATAGACATCTCGCTGTTTACGGAACTAATAATAAATTGAGTTATCTATGGATGAATTTTAAATATTATTCATAAGTGGGAGTCAACAGGATTGTTACAAAATAATAACAATACAAAGGACTCTCATAAAAGAAAGCACCACTAATAGTGATGGTCTTTTGTGGAGAATTAAGTATAACCTCTATAGAGAAGACTGTTTGGATGCGTAGTTGGAGTCAAGAGTGGTAGGATTGTCATGAGATGAGTTTCATCTCATGACAATGAGACTCCTTTCATAATTTTCAGAATTTCAGTAATTTTTTATGCCATTTTTTATGTCCGTATTTATGCCATTTAACTTCTGCTGGTCCAGAAATATGACCCATGTCTCACATCAAAGATGTAAACGACAGATAAAATAAACGGTCTGAAAAGCTGGTACGTAAACAAACCAACCGGGTCATTGTAAAAAGCGAAAATATTTAGCTAAAGGTTAGCTAAATCTGAAGAATCTTTCAGAAGTACTGGATATGTCTCCATTTTAGCCCCACATATGGAAGTGGCATAGATCAGATTTTTTTGGGGGTTGATAAGATCAGAATTTGGCCGTTCAGACTGCTGTCAGTGTTGTTATATTAACTGCTATAGAGACACATTTTACCACTTGGCCTGCTGCATTTATGGGCCTGTGGAGAAGTGAAAGTTACCACAATCACAGCTATGTGCTTTTCCAGTTAATAAATCCTGCCATGATCAGAGCTATGCGCTCTATCAATTAATAAACACATTGTTGTGATGGCTTAATAAGCTCCTCTGGGGTTTTGGCAGGAATATGACGCCGTAGTTTCACAATTACACCGGGAAGACTTGCAAAGGTGAGTTAAAGTACATGAAGCACTGATGAGAACAGCAGGACGGCCCACAGAAAGGAGAGATGGATTAAAATAATAATTGACTAGTCAACTAATGGAAAAATTATTGGTAAATTAGTCGTCTAGCAAAGGATCATTTCTTGCAGCACTAATCAAGAGAGGATTTTTCAGCCACTAAAGAGCACCACCTGTTAAATCTTGTATTTCGATTTTATAACTGCACAAAGAGGCTTTTTGAGGATTTGTTTTCTTTGTCTTCATCACAAGAAGAAAAACTTAACGATACACAAAATGTCTTGTGTCTCCAGCAGCTGATGTAGCTGCCAGTGAGCTAACTTTTAGCTAAATGTTTACGGTTTTTACAATGATCTGGTTGGTCTGTTTAACTTGTTACCAGCTTTTCAGATTTGTAGGACTATGGTGATTGCAGCCAAGGGTCTGGTTTTATGCTACAGGACAGCCAAAATAATAAACTGAAGCAGTTTGACAACCATCTGTTTTATCCATAGCCTCAATGGAGCAGATGAACACACGACACACAACAAACGTTCACACTAAGAGCCTTGAACATAAGCGCTGAACTTCAAATTACACATTTTAAACGCTAATCAAAACTGCTTAAACAATCTTTCCACTCATAAAAACAACAATCTGAATTCTTCATGCAGTGTGTGCTCAGACTACACAGTCATTTGTCTTTAAAAAAACTCCTAGAAAATGCTTCAATGCTGTATGGGGGCAGCATACGGGATGTTGGACCAACGGAAATGAGGCAGTTCCATATTGTTTGTTTACTATACTACAGCATAAATATGAAAAGTGTGGTGTGTGTTTGTATACAGCCCATGGAATAAAGTAAAATTTCGTTTAAGTCATATTTGATATAACATTTTTTTAACAACTGAAGGTAACAGTTACTTGATTGTGCTATAAAATAACACTATTTTTCTGGAAAATACATACTGTCCCTTTAAACAAGGGGCAGTATGTAAATAAACTAAACATGCAACATAGTATTTAACAGAATATAGCAATCAACATTTTGTTATAAATTCATGTGTTAATGATTGTAGATGAAACGTATAAATAGGGCTTTGCTTGCTTGAATTGGCAAAAGAGAAATCGCAGATATGCAAATATTTTAATAGTCAATTTTTACTTTCTTGACCAAGACTTTTTCTCCTTTACAAACACAATAAAAGGATACACACACAATTTTTCTCCCCGTTGTTTGAAGATAAATCACACCAAATGTATCTTTTTTTTAGATCAGTTAGAAATAAAAAAAAGTATTTCTACTCACTAAATGCCACAATAAAGAGAAAAATAATATGTTCGAAATTTCTTAAAAATCTACATTTTCTCTGTCTCCTAGGAGAAATATGATCTCTCTCTCTCTTTTATTTTCATCAAAACTCTTGCTGCAGCATTTTGCAGCAGCTGGAGGCTTTTAACTACATTTTGTGGTCTTTCTGACCGTGAAATGCTACATTGGTCCAGCCTTGAACGGGCTCACTATGCACAAAGCAAAATACTTGCAGATATCTTAAATGACCAGTGATGTGTCTTCATTACACGGCCCATGCTTTCCTACTTGGCTTCATGACCTCTGGACCCAGTTCCATTAAAATTGTTGATGATCTTGATTCAAGCCCCCCCTCCCCTTCCTTATCATTCAGCATTTCCTGACAAGAAGATTTTAATTTCAATTTTTAACCAGATGCAAATAAAACAGCAGCTCAGGGATTCAAAGGAAGAAAAAAGAGGGAGGAAAGGGATGGGGAGCAGAAGATGAAAACTTCAAGGAAATTGTTGCTGGGAGGTTGAGTCTATTTGCTGCACACCAAAGGGGGTTAAGACAAAGTTTGGCTGGTGAAGACAAGCCAACAGAGACACAAAGCACCAAATCTAAAAAGTTTCTGAAGCATTGTTTAGAATCCCTAACAAGGGGGACTGTGAACGAGGAACATAATTTGGATTTCCTCCCCCCTTCTCTGTTTTTCTTTCCATGTACTCAAGCACATAAATAGCTAGCTTAACAACTTGATGCTATTTTGAATAGGGGCTGCATCTCCCTGCGGATTTCCATGAGTGAGGCAATTTGCCGGCGAACAGGTGCATTTTTAATGCTTTCATACAATTAAAACAGACATTTTTTTTCTCCCTTTCCTGTATTCAGAGGCCCCATCTTTTCTTACCTAGGCTGAATTGATTTAGTTTGTCTAATTAAACTCAGAATAAAATGTTAATTACCTAACAAGGTCACCTCTCTCTACCACCAAATTTACCATTGGTATTCTTTCTTCAACAGTATTTTCTTCAAGGATTCAAAAGGGCCGTAGAAGAATGGTGTTAATTGCCTGAATGCTGTGTCCCATTTTAGAATCTCAACGTCTTTCCTTTCCTTGGGTCTTTTTAATCTTTGAGGAAATGGGAATTCATTGTGTCATTGTAACATTCCCTCTTGTGCTTCACTTAGAAACAATGTGTCAACTCATCACAATATGGTCTTTGTCTACATTTACCAAGTTTCTCATAGTCTGACTGGAGGAAAATAGGGAGACTAATGGGAACAATGGTTTGTGTTAAGAAGGAGCCTGAATCACATATTTTTGGTGGATTTCTTTAATGTTTTAAACTTTTACTCCACCATGCTGGGAAATTATTAAATTACATAAAATTTTAAGGATTTTTTTGTGATAAATTTTTTTATTAATTTTTGATTAAACTTGAACTGAAAAAAAAAGAAACTTCACCTTCAGGTTCTTGTTGCTCAGTGCCACAAAGTTAAAATGTCCCGAGGGACAAAAAATGTATTTGCAATGGGGAAAAATGTTGACAGATGTATTTTAGCAGA
Organism: Girardinus metallicus; assembly: GCA_903067095.1. Taxonomy (NCBI): domain Eukaryota; kingdom Metazoa; phylum Chordata; class Actinopteri; order Cyprinodontiformes; family Poeciliidae; genus Girardinus; species Girardinus metallicus. The sequence continues at coordinate 50,738 of CAEGAE010052369.1, read as the reverse complement.
AGCTAAACTCTCCCCTACTCATAGCTGTGTTTGATGAGTTGAAAAAGCAAAGTCATGTGAGTACAGAAGCTGATTGTTGCATTCAACATAATAAAAGTAAAGGCTTCTCAACAGACCTGAATTCTGATGTTTCTGGTCATTCAATCCAGACAAACAGCAGAAGAATAGAAAGAAAAAACAAGTTTAAGCAGCAAAGAGAAAAGAATCAGGGATGGTCAGGAGCAAAGAACAGAGAAGAGGAAGCAGACATGGAGGTAAATTAGGCATGTAAAGTGAGGCTGATATAAAGTGACTGAGTGTGGTGACCTCCTGCCAAGAATCAGCCCACTCTTCAACAAATCTTCCTCCTTGCTGACAATCAGACAAAACCTTCTCCACTTTACCCCATCTACATCATTACTCTGGGTCGGCTGTATTCAGAAGCATGGTTTGTATCAGGGATTCTTAAAATTAAAAATGTTAGCTGAAAGTAATATTTAATATTTGCTATACAAATAAGACAGGCCTTTTGCAGGATCAAGTGTGGATGGATGGATGTATAAATAACATCTACACTAGAAGATATTGTTTAATAGTTTTAGTCCTACTTTACATATATGTATATAAAGCATTTTCCTACTTTACTTAACTAATAAAAACTACACACAACAAACGTTTTCAAAGAAACGGTGACCCAAATCCTGTTATAGTTGTGAAGAAGAGAGAAGGAAAGTACTATAAAGAGAGAAAATCCTATTTTTGTGGGACTTTGACCATGACTATTTTGGCTCATGTGACAAAAGTTTCAAACATGTCAGGTTTAAACAGATTAACTTTGAGAAAAATGGCAACCAGATCTTTCTGTCCCTTGTTGTGTTTTGGAAAACTACCAACAGTCTTCAATGTCTTCCAGTTGTGTATAACTAGTATGGTGGAGTTTTGGTTGTTTGGAAATGGCTAGATTATGGCAAAAAAAAAAAAAAATGCTCCTCAAGGAAATTGAGGCAACTACTAATGTCTTAACGTCTTAACCCAACTGGAATACCTTTTTAGCTAGCAGATTTAAGACAGTGCTTCTTACTTATGAGCAGAATTGTTTTCTTTTTAACAAGTCTTACTTGAGTACATTTTTTTTTAATCTTAGATTTTATCTCAAAACACAGAGACAGCTTTTTAAATGAAAAAATAAACTACAAGAAAATTAAACATCCAATAACTTTCATGTTTCAGCAGTGTCCACAACGCAGCCTCTGTTCTGGCCAGCAGTCCAGATGTCTGTCTGTATGTTCTTTTCTCAATTACTGAACATTGCATCTTTTCCTCTGCCCTGCTATCAATCCCCTGCTTGCTCTTGTTTTCTATACCCTCACCCCTAACTTCCCACCCCCGCACTCCTTCCTTTTGTATTTCTTCTTTTTTTTTTGCTGTATTTATTTCTGCTGAAAAGCCAGTCTAGTTCATTTGCTAGTCGGCTGGGCAGAGCAGAGCTCCTATTCTTAGGCTTTTATTAACATCATGGACTGCACAACAACAGCTACAGAATCTATTATTCATTAAGTGTAACCAATATAAAATTTAAAACAGTCTGGGCTTTTTTTTTGTGGAATTATGTCAGGTCAGCATAATTTTCTGCCTATTACTAATATCTGTATCATCTTTTCCTTAGTCAGCTCTATTTAAATATGCAATCATTTACAGCTTTTGACTATGTGTGTGCACACCCAATTTCCAATATTCCTCTAGTAGACTTTTTTATGCTGACATCAATGGCAAGCTATTAAAGACAGTATTTCATTATTGGTTCTTCTTCCCCAGTGGTTATTTACAATCCCATATATACTAAGGACTGATATTAAAGGAGACCATTTTAATGAGGTGCTATCTGCCACGGCAATATGTCTTTCTCCGAATGAGATTGTGTTTAAAGATTTTATCAAGAAATGGCTGTTCTGCAGGGTTATGTTTTGTCCATGAAATATGCATTTCATATCTCTTTCATTTCATTAACATAATTTAATTTGCACTTTGCATTCTGTGCATAATACATATTTGATTTACAAAACAAATATTTCCATTAGAAAATGAATTTCATGCGCAGAAAAAAGGCAGAACTGAAAGATGTATTGTAAGGAAATAGGGGGAAAATGAATTGTATTATCTTTGGCTCAGGAAAAAAAAAAAGACGCCTTGGCACAGAGAAATACACTCAATAGATTTCTTCTATGTGAGCGTGCATGCCAGTAAGCTAGTTTGTGTGAACACTGTGTATGTGTAGACTGTAAGTAAATGTGCATTATGGAAGCAATGAAAGCCAGGGTGTATTGCATAAAGTTTAGAGCAATAAAACTCAGATTGATTCACATGACTTACACAGTGGCTTCTCCCAAGCACCAGAAGAAGCATTTTGAGGAGAATCCATTTTGTCTCACTTCCTGTAAGAATGATGCCGGCTATATGACAGCACTCTGTACAGAGTATATGAGGTGGGCTAAATAAGTATTGAACATGTTGATCCTTTCCTGTGTAAATCTATTTCTTACTCACATAAAATTTGCACCAAAAGTCAGAAACAGCCCAAGTAAACAAAGAAATCTAGACAAATAAGTCCACATCATTTGAAATACAACACAGGGAAAATGTATAGAACATATGAAGAGGTTGAGGTGCGTAGCCAAGAAAATAGCTGAAATTTGCAACTTAGCCTATGTGCAAATTAACATTGACTGCTTTTGAACTAATGGATGGCCTATAGAAAGGCATCTCATCATCAAGATATTGCAGAAGATGCAGGTCATGATGAGTTTCTGAAAACCTCTGCCAGCTTATTGTAGCAAAATATACCAGTAGAATATAATTTAAAAAGTATTTCCTTTCAATGAACAACTTTGGGACTAAAAAGAACATATCTACCATAGCAACAATCAGTGGAGGAACAGTCTTGCCATTACAATAAATACAAAATAAATAAATTACTCATTTAATTAACAGGTCCAAAAAAACATTATCAATAAATGCAACAATATAATACAAATATATTTATTTAATAATTGACCCATTAAATTCTAATTCAAAAATACTTTATTCATCCCAAAGGTAAATTAAATGTTGTGACTCAATTAACTAAAGATTCACTGCAGAGGGTGTTTACTCTAAGTAGGAAGGATCTCCTGTAGCAGTCTGTATCACAGCAAATTTGAAGAAGCCTCTGATTGAAGATACTCTGTCATGAAGCGGATGGTCAAGGTTGTCCATGATTTTTTAAATTTTATATAAAATTCTTCTTTGCATCATAATCTCCAGATATTTTACAGGCGTGTCCAGAACAGAAACAAAACTAGTACAGAACCAGGTCAGAGCCAGATCAGAACCAGTACAGAACCAGGTCAGAACCAGAGCAGAACCAGAACAAAACCAGGTCAAAACCTGTGCAAACCCAGGTCAGAACCAGTACAAAACCAGGTCAGAACCAGAGCAGAACCAGTACAAAACCAGTGCAAAACCAGGTCAGAACCAGAGCAAAAGCAGAACAAAACCAGGTCAGAACCAGTACAAAACCAGTGCAAAACCAGGTCAGAACCAGAGCAAAAGCAGAGCAAAACCAGGTCAGAACCAGTACAGAACCAGCCTTCTATATCAAGTTATTGAGCCTTTTTAAGTCCCAGTTTGTGATGCTGCTGCCCCAACAGAACTACTTGGGAGACTTGGACATCATGAGCGTTTACATTTAAAGGAAAAAGGGCGACGCATGTAACCCTGTGAACACAATCACCAGTGAGAATCGTGGGGTGCGAGCCTGGGGTAACCATAGCAGCAACAAGTTATGGGCCTTTTTTAGAGGACATGGTGCACTTCATGAAATAGATGGCATCATGAGGAAAGAACATTGTGTAGAAATAACACTGGCAATTCTAGCTGACCTAAAATGAAGACATGTTTGGTCTGACGTAACTTCAGACAGTGAGAGAAGAAAAAGTGTGTTTTTAGATCCTGTAAACAGCTGCTTTCTACTGTGTACATCAAAAGCTGTTCATTCTTGGCTGCAGGTAACTGCTCAGCTCATGCTAAGATTTGCAGCTGTTCAAGGTGGCTGTCTTTCATGCTACTGCAGAAGAAATGGATAGCTCTTCAGTCACCGCTGGGGAACTCTGAGGTATCATAAATCAGAAATTGCGAAGTCTTCGCCCTTCTTGTTTCCATGCCCTTTTTCCCCTGGAACACAGCTAGTTTTAATTGAAGCACTTCACCTTCCTTGTTTAAAGACTATCATGGGCCCCATGATATTGTTAAGAGTGCAAACGAGATGGAGCACAGGTCTTTGGATAACACAAAGCGTTTAAAACCGGCCCTAGTGAGTTCATTTTAATTTGGCTTATCTATAGGACTAAAGTAAAATCCAGGTAGAAGTGAGACAGATCCTGGGATTTAATAGGCTCAAAATGTAAAGGCAGTGTCAAAGCACTTTTTTTCTTCTAACTTTTTTTTGGAAATTGTGTGTGTGTGCGTGTGTGTGTGTGTGTGTGTAGTGAGAAGGGATTGGGGATGACTTGTCTAACGAAAGAAGTGAGATCAGTGTTCCAGGGGTAACTAGTATTAGCAGGGATTTCAGGCTTGTTTGACACGGCACGCTGAAGGAATGGCTTAAAATAGACGGTGGAGGAGTTACCTGCTAGGAGGAGGAGAGGGAGAGTGAGTTAAAAAGGCAAAGAGAAGGCTAATACCTGGGCTTCATTCCGCTTTGTCGCCTCGCTGATATGAAAGTGCTCAGAGGATAGAACCGTTTTTCAACCCAATCGCTTTTTTCAATCCCCCCCATCTCTCTCTTTATCGGTGGCTCTCTCCTTCTGTTAGCTCAGAGCAGATCTCTCGCTTTGTCTCTCTGTCGGCACGCCGTGATCGTGCCCAGCCGCACTTTCGCTCTGAGCTGTTTTGCCTGCCCGTCTAGCTTGAGATAAGTATTTCCTACCAGTCTGACAGGTACGTCGGAGTAGACGGCAGGTGGAAGTGGATTGCGTGAACTGGTACGGGGGGTTTATGGGAGTTAAGGGAGCCGATAGCATCACAGTTCTTTTTAAGGCAGGTGGGTTTCTCAAGATGACTCTTTTAACATAATCCTCTTCTGAACTGTGTTTTAGTGCTTAACATCCAACTCTTTGCACCAAATCCCGAATGAGAACTTTGAGAGCGTGGTTAACGAAGAACGAGGGGCGCGGGGTTCAACATCATAACGTCTAACTCTGCAGGCTCTATTTTCAGCGTAACAGTGTGGGAGACTGTTACTTATTAAGCATGCACCTGGGGTACGTCGTGCACAGAGCCTGTTATTGTATTGATTTTCCTGATATAGAGTGAAACCTCATTTGTTTCAGTGCACAGTGCAAATATGTTTTATTCTTGTTGTGCTTCACATCAAATCATGCAACATGCATTTTCCGTGCTGTTCAGCTTTCTTGATAAGACAGTATTTGTCTGGGCTGTAAGGGATCTTATTGGACTAGTTCACTTTTTGAAGCAATTCAACATCTCCAACGGCTTCTCAGATGCAACTGTGTGCTGAAATATTGAGACAATAATTTAAATACATTTATTAATCAGCGGCAATATTATGAAAGTCCACTGTTATTGGTTCCTTATTGACCGGTCTCCTTAGAGCATTTCAGTGCTTTGGTGGTGAAAAACTGAGAAGAACAGTTTTACTATCTCTGTGTCTTGCTTTAGTGTGCTGAAAATGTAGAGAGAAATTAAACTGAGTTGAGAACATTTTTCTCAATGTCAGCGTCACATGTCTGTTTTATTCAATTTTACTTATAGAGCATCAATTCACAAAAATGTCATCTTGAAGCGTGTGACACACAAAAAAACCCAACATTATTTTAGTGCCATCACAGATATTCCAGTTGATCCTGGACATCAAACAATATAGTAAGCTCAATTAATTATTCTAAGTAGTTTAAAAAGTTTCTAAGGAAAGCTAAAGCTCTATCTAAAATGCTTTCAGGATATGTCTTGAGACTTGAATTACATTTTTGATTTATTTAGTTAAAACGTAAAGCTGAGGTCATTCTTTTCCTCAGCTTCCTCACTGACAGGACAACCAAGAACAAAGCTGTTTCACGGACTTTGGGCAGATGGCTTAACAAATCTCATCCCCTGCGATAATGATTTTGATGAAGAATTTCAAGGAGTAAACCATTCAACTTTTTCCCATCTGACACCAACAATTCAAATATTCTGCCTTCTGTTGCAACTGCAACTCAAGCGACTGCCAATGTATATCCTACCTATATGTGTCCATTTTACAGTTGGCATTACCTTTGACTGGTAAGAATGAAACAAAGCACATGTATAATGTATTTGTCTGTAATAGCCTAATCTTATGAGCAGAATTTCTTCACTTTGTGGTCAATACTGTGAATTCCTGTGGTCAAACTTGCTTCTAAATAACCAAGAAATATTTCCTTTGTAATTAAATTGGCCAAAAGTAACTACCGTGATTGTTTTTTTTCTTAGCTTAGTTTATTTTTTCATACTGTGTAGAAGGGAAGAGCATTAAAGACCAGAGGATTTGGGCAGGACGGGTCAGTCAGGATCAGAGCTGGACCTGTTCTTAAGTCTTGTGTTTCACAGCTCAGCTTCACCATGTCAGTTTATAACTGTGCTATAAAGATGCTACAAGTCAATGATCCAATATGCAGAAATATGTTTTTCCTGAATGTGAGCATTTGTCAACAGTTATTGTTCTTTCTCTTTAGCTTTGTGGAATTACATCCAGTGGCTATATAAACAGCGTGGAATGATATCACTTCCTCTTACTGATAAATAAATACATACATACATACATATTGAAATGGCAAGTGCACATTGAATTCAAGAATCATGTAAACATGTCCATTTATACACCGATCCAAAGATGAGTGTATTCATCAATATAAAATTGATTTAACAGTATCAGTTGTATGAAATGTAAACATTGTGATCTTTATTCAGAAAGTCCCCAAAACAATTAAAGAATCACATGAAAAAGCATTAAAGTTTTGTCTTTAATGTTTTCTTTCATTGCCAAATATATTAATGTGTGTGTGAGAGAATGTGTCAATGACAGGCATTAACTTAGGATACCTTGCAGAACGGTGCTTTATAAAGCTCAGTCCATTTACTTGTGTTACCTTACTGGCATATCCAATATGGCGGATGCTGTGATATATCACAGCAACAGGCCGATTTGCCAAAAAGAGGCGTCTACGTATTAAAGTCTATGGTGGCAGGAACCATAGAGATGGATGCTGCCACCATATGTCCTTACAGTGGTACATAGAGCCCAGCTCCCATAAGGGAATCTGTTGAAAAGATGCAGTGTTTATAAAAACGTGCATTATCAATATTGTCTCATTTTTCATTTATTTTTTAGCATGTTGAGAGAAGTGCTTCTCCTCTAGCCTTGCAAATCTATATTTTTAAAAAGGTTGCATTTGCAGAAAAAAACTGTTTTGTATATTATAAAACTGTATTGTGCTGGTGTCAGTTGCAGGACTTTACATTATGGCACACCGTCCCAAAGCACGGAAGAATCCTCAGTTTGAACAAGAAACGATGTAAATGTGTGACAGATCCGCAGTGTTTCTTCCTTCAGTGGTTGCGGTTTGATGGCTGTTCAGGAGGCTCCACTTCTTCTGCGTCTGGGTCAAAGATGTATGGTATGTAGTCATTTTCACGCGTCTGAGGTGATGATGTAGACGTTGAGTTGGGAAGGCGTAGCTAAAACACTGCCTTCCTATATTAGCTCAAAACAGATCAGGTGAAATCTCAATATCTGAGAATAATTCTGTGTATTAAATGTAATGAACATGTTTTGATAGTTGATCTATTCCAGCTTGTTTGAGGAAGGATAACAGCGGCTTGGAGCCCTTCCCTCGCTTGACTTCAGTGTTCTGAGCTGCTCCACCAGAGTACTTGTGCACAACTTATTGATTTATTGAACTGGTTGGATTTGATGCCCTCGTATCCTCTGGAAATAATATTTTCACCTTGTCTTTGCAGTCCATAAACTTTGATTTGCCAAAGTTTTTGGGTGAAAGCCTTGACAAATGACTTGGAACGGTTTATCAAACAGCTTTACAAAATGACTGCCTTACTTTTACCCTCCTTACAGTATCATGGGTAAGCAACGTCTCAGTTCCACCTAATCTGTTCATCTACAGTGAGCCATGAAATGCTGAATAGGCATTAAGTACACTTGCCCAATTGCTGATAAGCAGTGTGTTAAGTCGTATGTCCTGAATGCTGTGTGGCTGCAGACATCAGTGCCTTGTGGCAGATCCCTTTCTCTAACAAGCATGACCATGTCTCCATATTATCACCTTAGTCCTAACAAAACACCTCTTTTTGCGTCCTCTGGATGCTTGAGCTCAGGTGCCTCAACTTGTTTGTTAAATACCAAAGAGAGGGAGAATGGGGAAAAAAAATCAATGTAATACTGCAGAACAATCAGATCATATGAAATTATGGATTCTTGGTCTGAGCATTCAGTCCTAGTCTGAACTGTGCAGATCAATTCAAACAGACACAAAAAACCCCACACCATAAAAGGAAATGGAAGAGACCCAAGCCCCTCTTTTTTAAATATGCTGCTACGTATTTGTTTTGTGGATTTCTATTCTGAACTGAAATGTGAACAGTTACGTAAAATTATATGCAAAATATTTTTCCTCTTTCCTCTATTTCCACCCCCTCCCCCTTCAGTCCACCGTTCTCTTGTTTGTTACAAAAGAGGAGAGCGATAGCAACCACTATGTAAACAGACACACAAAGCTGCTACGGTGCTGATTATGTTACCAGAACGTATTCAGGGCCTTATCCCCTTTTCAGACAGTTGAGTATTTATCCACTTTGTTTCCATATTGTAGTGCTCCTTCTGAAACATTCATGCAGTGTGTGACATGTAGGAAGTGTCATCTTAGGTGCAGGCAGTGACTGACTTTTGCTTGTTAAAAAGGGAAACCCAGCTCCCAGAAGGGAATCTGTTGTAGGTAATATGAAGGGCCAATATTGTGAATTGGCAGCTTTATTGTGAGCCTTCTGCTTTGTGTCTTCATTTTGTGGTTCTTTCATTACCAGGTTTCTCTACTGAGGATGTTAAAGCTGACTGATGAGATCTAATAATTGCATTTCATTTTTGGTAACAGCTGAGCAGATGTGAATTAAAATGCTGTTTGGTAGAAAATCAGATTCGTACTGATTAAATATATTTTCTCATGTGAAATGATTTTTATAAGCCTATAGTACCCCACACTGCAAAACAGGGGTGGACCTACGCAGAGGTAAGGGGGGCAACGCCCCACCGGCAGTAGAACCTTGCCCCCCAAAATGTTATATCCTTACAGTCATACATAGAAAAAATAATCACTTATTTGTTCAGAAACCTATTATAGGCTTGAAATTAAATATTAATCAGTCCAAAAATATATAACTATAAATAAAATGATATATTTTGGGTTATAACCCAAAACTGTGTTTTTTGCATCAAACATTGTCTGTGTCCCACTCAGCAGGTGCAGCCAACACCCAACTTTCTCCAGGTGATGTTTTAACTAACAAAAACACCAATTAAGTTTGGAATGAATGAAATGTCTGCTGAAGGTTTATTAGCATATTCCCCAAGTTCATTTTGCTGACGATCAACACAAGAACAGTTTATGAACAGCTTCCCAGCCAGCATACCAAGGTGGGCCCCACATGGGATGAATGTGGGCTACAACATGGGTCCCACATGGTTCTGACCACGGTTTGCATGGCGCCCTACATGGGTTTGCCCAAATAGTTAATTTTCTCTGGGGCCCACCAAGGTGTGCTGGCTGGGAGTTTATTACGAAAAATATTTAGGGCTTGCTGTTTCAGGCGTGAAGTTTCACTGACTGCTCTGTCAGACCAGTATCATAGCACAAAGGGTAGAAAATAACATTCAAATATTAAAACAAAAACTGTGCATATAAAAAAGTCTCCCTGTAAATAAACAGTGTGTGTGTGTGTGTGTGTATCTGGTGCATTTTTGATTAAATCCTGTCTGTCCTTCATTCAGTGGCATTACAGAGTGAATAAAGTGGTGTAAAGCAAGGTATTCCAAGCACTTCATTTGTTCCACATTTTGCTGTAACAACCTTATTTCAAATTGTATAAAATTAAACTCTGTTCATCTTCTCTTAGTGGATTTGGTTATTGATTTTATTCTTTTTTGGTCTAGTGTGTCGATGGTGATCTGATAGGAGAACGGTTTGTGAGAGAGGGGTTTTCGCTCTTATAGAAAGTTATTTTGAATGTACATCTGTTAAGTACTCGCTTAGTTTCTCAGTAATGTGCTGAGAGCATCTTTGAAATATTTGATGAGAATATCTAAGCTTTATTTTGAAAGTCCCCATGACTGAGACCGTGGATGTCTGTTTAGGCCTACTTAGAACTTCACACCTCATATGTTCATTACCAGTCAAGTATATGGCCATGGCTCTGATTTTAAATGGCACCTAGACACTTCCATTAAAATTATGAATCATAAATCTTGTTTTCCACTGTGGGTTTGAGCTCCCTGTTTTTAAGATGGATGGGAATTCTTCTTTAGTTGTAATGCAGCTTTAAAATGTAGGAGTGTGTAATCTGTCACTAATGTCATCCTTAGTGTTCTGTTGCTGTGGTGCTCTACTCCTTCTGTAAGTAAACAGTGTGTGAGGTACAGTTGCAGTCGGTGTCCCTCAGAATCTCTGTCAAACAGTTTCTATGTTGAAAGGTTATAAAAGGGGGATGAATGGATGCTGTACACAAACTGCAGACAGTATTTGAAAAAAATTTGTACCATGGTACAAGCATTCCTCTTACAGTAAAAGACAGGATGATAGAAAGAAAATGTGCAACACCTGGTTCTACCATCAGAATGTCACACAAAATATATAATGGAGGGCTTTGGAATCTGTTGGCATCTGGACAGTCAGAAAGGATTTGACAGAAAATTGTGAGTCCTACAGACTTTACAAAGACATTGTGTAAAAGCAGACACTTTATTCAACAACTTGACAGAAAATGGAAGAGGGACGGTTCCCTCTCTCCTGGCTGTCCTGTCTACTTTAGGTAGAACAAAACACAGATTTCTCAACAAGCAGAAAGTTAAACTATGTTTTTAGGAAACACTTCGAAGCCTCAATTTGGATAATTGACTTGATTCATTTCTATGGGATTTTTGGGCATGTCTTTTTGGCTAATTATGTCAATATGATAGCTTGAAATGCCAACATAAGTAATAGCAGACATCACACTTCTGAGCTGCACATTTTAATAAGCACTTTGTGCACGTTACGGTTTAAATTACATTAAAGGGTCAGAATTATATGTTTTGCAGGTATCATGTCATTTCATAGCATAATCAAGTAACTATGCTACCTTCAGTTATAAAAATGCTGTATATATCAAATATGACTTAAGAAATTTTACTTTGTAATTTATCGCCTTGAAATTGGGAATCTGTCTCTTTAAAAACTCCTGCACTTTCTGAAGCTCCACCTTCAGGATGTCATCACAACATTGTTCCTCTATAAAATCACTAGCGTTGCACTGAGATGTAGCTCCTACAATGAGCTCAGCAGATGTGCAGTTCCACCTGGTGTTGCTAATTTATGCTGGCTAGTCTGAAGGTACTGACTAGTGGAGTCTTGGGGGAGGGCTGGTTTGTGAGGCAAAAGCTCAGAAGCTTGGAAACTGCAGTTCTGAGGAGGAGCTGTTTCTCGAAGGCAGTGCTAGGTCCACCTGGGCGTTTTGAATGGTTGCCATGAGAGACTAATACATTTCTCAAACATACATGAAAGAATCAGGGCAACACTCCAGGTATGTTTATGATAAGAGAATAAACAATATAACATAATGGAGAGCTCAAAAAAGTCGACTTTACATAATACTGGCCCCTTAAGGAATATGGGAGGACAGTTAATGGTGTAGAAAAATAGGCGCTTCAATGCTTTGGTCAGCAGGTTCTAATATTTTGTTTTTGTTGAAGATTTAAATATCTTCAGAGAAGCAGGGTACACCACGGAGGTTCAAGAAATGATCCAGCTCAGTCTTAAATATAACGTGGTATTCTCAGATTCAGTTGATCATATAATATTTAATGCAATCGACAAAGAATTTTCACTATTTATCGTTTCTTGTGCTTTCACTGTTTTTAAAGCTTTGCCCCTCACCCTACCAAGAGTATACCCTCACATGCCTACCCTCAGAGCTCTGAAGGGCACCCAGGTGCCCAAGAGGTTGCTGTAATGAGCACTAATGAGCCCATTGACAACCTCAGTACAGGCTGATTGGTGCTGCAGGCTCTCACCATGTGCTTCAATGTGCTTCATGGAGTACTTCCTGGCACAGTCCAACAGCTTGCTGGAACTCTGCCTAGCCATGCCCATCATCTGAGCTTCATATGCCATGTTATGGACAAAAAAAGTAGATGGGAAATCTCTGACAGAGAAACTCTAACAGTCACAAATCTTCAGCTTTGCTCATTATTTCTTCAACACGTTCTTGTTTTGCGCAAGCAGGAGAACAAAACCGTTGAGGATTGTTGTTGTGCATAGAGGATAAAGAAAAACACAGGCATTCTGCTGAGAGCAGCTTCGCATGGCAGAACTCATATATTTTTGTCCCTTCTCTGATGTTACGTCAAAAACAATATAGTAATTTAAAAAAAGAATGGATACATGTTTTAATCTTAACCATAAACAATCAATAATAATTACAGTGGAGAAAATGATAGGTACAACATTAAAAACCTTTTAGAATTAATAAGAATAGAATAATATTTCTTGGATTAGATGATAAATAATTAGGAAAGAAAGCACAATTGATTGTCTCAACCTCAATCTCAATTTTAGCTGACTCGCAATTTAACACAACAAAAAAGAATTTATATTATGCTAATTACACTTTCCAGGAAGATTTGATCAATGTGCTGGACTTTCAAGACGAATGAACTACAGTTCGAATAGCGGCTAGCGGCGTGCATCCAGAATCTCCTCCTCAGCTATGTTTCTATAAAGAAATGGAAGAGCAAGCAAAGCTGTGCATGATTAGCATACTCTGTTAACAAATCTGTATAAATGTACGATAGAAATGTGAAGGAATTTTCCATTATGATTTTTAACAAGTATTTTGTTTTGTATTTTCTACTTTACGCATTGCATCATGGGAACAAGAACCTTCACGAAGCGTGTAGTCTAGTTGTGCAGACATAAGCTGTAGCTGCTCTGACACTGATGTGTATATCGTGGACTTGGGTAGGATTTAGGAGTTGGAGTCATCACTTTTGGCACCTTTGGGGTAATGTAAAATAAACCAATAAACCATATGTTTTTTCCCTAGAAAAAAAAAATATATATTTTTTTTTTCTAAAAAAAAAAACATATTTTTGTTTTTTGAAAAACCAAAAATATGGTTTTTGGTTTTTCTAAAAACCAAAAACCATATTTTTTTGTATTATTTTTGTAAATAATACAAAAATATTTGCATTATTTGTTACAAATAATACAAATATTATTTATAACAATACTATTTGTTACAAATAATACTATTTGTAGCAAATAGTATTATTTGTTACAAGTATTATTTGTATTATTTGTTACTATTTGTAACAAATAATACAAATAGTATTATTTGTTAGCAGTTAGTTCATGTCGTTTGACTTTTTGAAGACTGGCACCCAGCTAGTATATTCTTGTTAACTATACAGACTTATTTTGATGTTGCATTCGTGTTACTCAAAATCTTTACTCATGATTTTTAAATGTTGTATTGCTTGTGGACTGTAAAATAAGACGCTGTTTTTCTGACCCATTTATGCTTTTATCTCACGAGTTACACTTGCTAACTGGATTTATTCGTCCATCTTAAAAACACACAGCTCCCAAAAATATTGGTATGTATGACAGTCATTGTCCACTGTGAGCTTTCTTGAGATGGCTTTTGGCAGTATATGTGATGTTTCTTTTTTTTTAAGTAAATTCAAATTGCTAATAGAGGACGCATGGAAGTTAGCAGTTAATTTCTGTCATCCTTTTAATTTCAGTTGTACTTTTTTTAATCAACGTGGTTTTTATAATTGTTAAACATGATTTGATGTCCCGGGTGTTAACATATGCAGGTGGTTTTTGAGCTTCGATAAGATATATCCATGTCCAGACTCCAGCTCTGCTCTCCTCGTTTGGTTCGTTTTTTTTGTTTGAACCAGACTGGACCTTTTTCATCCTGTGTTAAATTTGTGTTGAGCTCAGACAGAATTGTGGTGGTTTGTAGATTGTTACAGTATCTCACAATTTTCTTTCGTGATGTTATTTATAAACTGAGGAGCAACACATATAGGGACAATTGACATTTTTCTGAAATAAAAAATAAGAATGAACATTACTGAGGCCAAAAAACTGGTGTGCATAAAGCATTTTGTTTTACATTTAATTTGAACTTTTTTTCCTGATATGCCTGCTTGCAACCTCATACTTTTTTGCTACCTGTAGCCCAGTTTATAAACTGTCATACTTGATTGCAACGAAGCCATTATGTAATATTTGCAAACTTACATGCATCTCATTATCCAAATACTTGAAGCACTGCATGTCTCACACAGACGAGTCAATAATGTGCTTTTCTCCTGTGGCCTGAAACATTGTGGAAGGTGGTTATTGTGCTGTTCACATGTCAAGAACACATTCAGATAAAAACAGCAGACAAACTCAGAATCAAAGTATATTTGTACAATTAAAATGCTCATTGAATTTTTGTACAACAGAATATACAGATGTCAAAGGGTTCAGTAACTCCATATTTAGAACATATTTGGGCATTGACAGTTTCTGAAGTGGACATGTCATGGTCATCTTTGGTTGATCTTAAACTCTTGTATTGATAATTTGTTTCTTTAGGCAAACAGCTTTTAAAAGGTGCTGTTGATCAAATGGTTGTGAATGAGCCCATCAAGTCCCCCATCGCTGTCCAAAGCTACACCTTCCCCATGTTTTATGTCTTAAACATAAATTATCCAAAAGATATGTTCCTCACACTTGAAATCATACAAATGTAGGCATTGTTTTGTTGGTATTTTGAATTATTCTGTTGAGCAGTATTCATTCTGATATTCTGTGCTTTTGAACCACAAGCATTGTCTGATTTTCATTGTTTAATTTTCAGTTGATTTTTTTTTCACACTTATCAGTTTCAAATTGTTTCAGTGTCTTCATTAACAGAGGGGTACCAACAATGTTGTTATGTTTCATGTTACTGTTGGATTATAGTGTTACTGACTTAATGAATTTATTCATTTGGCTTGAAAGTCTGGACTCAAACTCAACCTTACATTGATTTAGATTGCTTTAAACCATAACAACTTCAAGAATATGTTTGCTTCTAAGCATATAATGGAACATGTAATTTCTAATTACATTTTAATGATGATGTGTTATCATATTTAAAACACTCGAATTGCAAAATAAAATTTGCAAATGGATTGTTTATAGCATGGTTTTATTTTTCTACCCATCTGCATGAGTTATTTTAACACACAAAAAAAATCTGAGAACAGCCAGGCAGAGCCTCGCTGGATTTGCTAATAGAAAATGAATCTGGCCGAAGCGGACCGAGACCGTACCGTTTAGAGGTGGGCTAGTGTAAACGCGCCTTTAAACCACTGCTCTACTCTACCCCTGCTCAGTACACTCCGTCAGGGTTGCCCTTTGTCACCAATTCAGTTAATACATTTTATAGTCTGAAGTTCTAAGGGCAGCTGGAGCATGACCTTGATTTTGGCTTTTTGCAAAAGATCTGGTCCTACTGGTCTCATTGAGAATGAATCTCCACCAAGGGTTGGCCATCTAGGGTACCAGACAATGCCCATTGGTCCAACATAAATTTATGGACTGACCCTTGGCATAATTAATAATCAAAAAAAGTACATTATAAATACTTTTGTATTTATTATGCTAACAGTATTTGACCACAAATGCTGGAGGACATGCCTTGTTCTTATTCCTATACATGCCCACATGACAACTCAGAAATTGTTTCAAAACATATATAAAGAAAAAATATTTCATTGTGAAGACCTGCATGAAATGTCTTAGCTCTTTAATTATGTACACTCAACAGCATGCACTTCCCAGCTAATTAATTAGACTATTATTCCCAACTTGTCTTTGTCGGCTTCTTCTGTTCTGTAGAGATATTTCAACAACACTCACAAATATTAAAGTTGCTACAAGTTCCTTGTCAATGAAATATTTCTTTTAACTTGTAACATCTTACACACGTGCAAAAACAGACGTTTAACCTGGAGAAACTTTCATGCTCAAACCCATGAAATCTTTCTCCTATGGAACTACAGCTAAGCCTAACAGAAAGATGCTCAATGCTAAGTGCAGAACATTTATTTTGTATAAAATCAAATAAAAATATCTATGTATAAACAGCAGTCCAGCTTGCTCCAACAGAATAGCTGACCACCAAGTAATTCCCTTCCAAGCTGTAATTCCTGCAGTACTACATACTTAAAACTTACTACATTAGTGCTTGTCAGCATGGTTAGTCCTATGTGCTCTTAATTTAATTGCTCATGTATGTCCAACTGTAGCATTTGGAAATCCTTTCTTCATCCCCACACTTCACTTCTTTTCCTGTCCTTCTTGTCATCTTTGTGGCGGCAGAAGACATCTGGACGACTGTCACGGTTGACACGGTTGGTTGACGAGGACTGACAAATCCCCACAGACCAAGGGAAACAGGATGAGATGACTCTCATTGGTGTTGATACTCTGCGTGTGTGTTTAATGTTTGAAGCAGTGTGTGTAACTCTTATTTGCAAGATGAGAGAAAGATAAGTAGTCCTTGTAGCCATTGCTGTTGCTGTAATTGTGTGTGAAGTGGCATCCCCCCCTTTATATTTGAAAAAAGTTCATTTGAACCCAAATTTACAATAAAATGTTTCTTTCCCAATGCTGATTCTACTGGTTCACTAATGAATCCATTCCACTTAATTCATAGGAGAATCCTCATACTGCTAGAACTCCACTCTGGGTTTTTCTGGTTACCTACAAAAACTCACAACGCCACATCCTCCAGGCATCCACAAGGTAAATCGGCAGTGCCGCTACTGAAGACAGGTTATTTCACATCTAGCTTGTGTAACGTGATGGTAGATATTTGTGGTTTAAAGGAACAATATTATGGGTTTTCCAGCCACATAGTAACATTGTACGGCACAATCAAGTAACGTTACCTTCAGTTGTAAGAAGGTTGTATATATGAGATATGACTTAAAAGAAATTTCACTGTAATTTAAAGTCTTGTATGGGTCTCTGGCTCTTTAAAAGCTGTTGCTCCTTCTGAAACTCCACCTTCAGGAAGTGCTCACAACATTCTTATCCTATTAAGCCTTTAAGAACATTTTACCAGTGTTGCACTGAGAAGTAGCTTCTACAATGAGCTCAGCAGATGCGCAGACCAAACGGGTGTTTGCTAATTGCTGCTGGCTAGTCTGAAGGAGCTGAGTGTGGGCGTCGCAGGGGAGGGGTGCTCTGTGAGGCGGAAGCTTGGAAGAGCTGTGTCTCGAAGGTGGGGTTAGGTCCTCCCTGGTGCTTTGCTCTGCTGACTAGTTGCTGTAAGAGACTGAAGGATTTCTCAAACATGTATGAAAGAATCAAGGAAACACTCTGGGTATGTTTTTTTTTTTTTTTATCCATTCTGTACTGGAATCTACAGAGTAAACTCCAGAAGACTAACATTATCCCAGTTGTTTGTTGTCATTTTGTGTTTGGTGTAAATTTAGACAATGCCACACCACGTCACTGTTGGCTCTAATTAAAGAAAAAAATAAACAGAAATGGTGAAGTGAGTGTTTATTGCTTCCATGAAAGAAAAAGAGGAGCGCAGTGTCACACAACTTGCAAAGGATCAACATTTGAGCTCTTAGCATTTCTCTCGTAAATACTTTGAGTCATTTGTACAAGCAAAATTGATAAAGGAGCTAACAGGTGGCTGTTACCCTTGCAAGCTAAAACTGAACGCTGTACTAACAGTTTTTATCCACGAAGCGCCTAAAACCCGGCGGCGGCTAGCAACTGGAAGATTCTAGGAGAAACATCAGAGACAGGCAGAGCTGGAAGTTCTTTTAGATGATAGGGAACCTATTGCTACTGCTGCTGACACCAAATGATAGAAGACCAGAACATAAACTTACTAGACCAGACAGACCTACTGACAGAATCGCAGTCGGACCAGAGGTACGTGTCATGCATTGTTTCATTTATAAAGCTGAAGGTGGCAGCAGCAGCACAAACACCAGCTTCTTCAGCAAATTCTGTCCTCTTCCCCTATTTAGTCTTCCTCATCATTAATCCTTGTGATTTATACCTTCCCATCAATTTCAACGTGCTACGGTCCAAATTTGAAAAGGTTTGAAGACATTACTCACTGCTGTTTTGACTGGACAGAGGTAGCGCAATCTGACCTAGCATCTGTTATTTACTCAGAATGCAATGCAGTATAAACAACATGGTGACGTCCATGTGACAATATTTAAATTTATATAAAAAAAAACAGCCTACAGTATTGTTACTGTGTTGTTTTACATCTAAAATGAATAAATCTTACAAAATCTACTGTTATAAGTAAAGATGATTTTTTGTCTCTAAGCTTATTTTGCTTTGCAGCACAACAGTGATCTTCTAACTTTGAAGATATATGCCCTATGAAATAGTAATAATGCAAATTCTAAAATAAAGTGGCAGAGGTGGAGATGCATTGACTCAATCTGAATTAAACCCTCCCTTTGTGGATTTACTGAAATACTTCTTGAAGAAACAGTGTTTGACATTTATAGCCCCAGGCACAGAGTAATGCTGTATAAAGTTGCATTGTAATGACATATAGAAACGGTGATTACAGGCTAATTCAATTGCTCCATAATCTCATTTCCATAATGGCCTTTATTTGGAACCTCAATTTATTGTTTTCCAAGAAATCATTATACAATTTAGCCCTAAAATCCATTTTTAATATGCATGCCCACTGCAGGAAGCATACAAAGGAAAAGGCACAAGCAAAATCACATACACTGACATACAATGCAGTTCTAGCGAGTGTGAACATACTGAGAGAAACAATACAAAATCTCTCAGAAGGAAGCAAATGTAGCCAGATATAGCCATAAAAACACACATTGGTGGCATTATGGTAATGGATTGGTAGACCCAGCTGGTGTATCTGGTAGCAGCAGTGTGAGAAAAGAGGAGGGTTATTATGTGCAAATATTAATGATCCTGTGTTTGGGACTCTGGACATGAATGCATTTTCGTGTGCTTGTGAGCTTACGACTGTTTATGTGTGTGTGTGCGTGCACATGCTTGTGTGTGGTCAAGTGCCAGAGGGTGGGATCCAACAGCCTGGATTTAATCACTGGGACCCCCTTCCTTAAGATGACTATCATGATTTGCCAGCTTTGCTGAGCTTCTCTGATATGTCTATCCCTGGTGACACAGTTTGATCTGGGCTGCAACATTTGGCCAAGTCACCAAGATCGCCCATAAGTCCACGTTAGGCATCAGACCAACCCCGGTCTTAGAGCTTTAACGCTGACTGTAACCCCATACAAAGCTTTAGTTCAAATAACCCTTAGTCCCTGTGTGGTGGCTGAGCTGCTCTTCGAAGGGTGTGTGTTGCAGATTTAAGCGACTCTGGGATAAAAGATTGTCTGGATACTTTTTTTTTTTTTCCAATGTTTTTGTGCATGACAGAACTTGGTGTATGATGTCTGCTGTGCTATTTCTACATGGATAACCTGCTCTCACCCTCTCTGTGAGGCACTACAGGACGCAATCAAGCAAGACTGATTCCTGTGCTTTCTTAAGAGGATATATAATACAGTTCACCGCTGCATACTGAGAAACATTTGACGACATTCCTTAAAGCAGCCACCAAGAAGGAATGCGTTTTGGAAGGGAAATCAATTAAATAAATCAAGATGAAGTATTCTAAAAAATTCAATAAAAAAAAAAGACTTAAAATGTGATGCAATATCCATTGCATCACATTTCATACCTGTGCTGTTATGAAAAAAAAAATACAAAAACTGTAATGCTTTTTTTTTTTTTTTTTTAAACCAGTTTCTGCCTCTTGTCGGTTCACATTAAAACACTCCAGAATCAAGGCTGTACTTTGTATCAGCTAAATATGTAAGCAGACCTTTAAATCCTGACTATCTGTTGACAAAACAATGATCCACTTACATTGTTTATTTAACATTGTGTGTTTTAGTTCTGTTATGTAGGAAGGTCTCTGCTTCCTGGTGATTCTGAAGGGTTACTTTTCTATAGAATTTAGCTCGCTGTTCTGTTTTTTTTTTTTTTTTCAGAGGAAGAAGGTTTTCATATGATTGTATTTTGGAGTACTAGCTACTTCTTGAGTTTGTGGCAAACAATGTGAGAAAGCAGAATTCAAAAAGCTTCAGGTAGCTGAGAGGACAAAAGGAGAGTCAGCAAATTGAAATATTGAAATCAAAATTCCAAAATGAGTGCCCATTTCTGTCACAGAAATAAAGCTGCGCTCATTTAATCTGTTTTTGTCAGAGCAGGTTTCCTTGCTTATTTGATTGGTTATTTTGAACATGGTTAAGAGAGAACACAAGTTTATGTGCCGTAATGAAAGAGTATTTTACTTGCCACAAAAAGTCAACTTTTACTTTGAAAATAAGATGTTGCTAAGCAACTGACAGAGACGCAAAAAATTATTTAAAATGACAACTCAGGTAAAGATTTTATTAAAAAAATAACCCCGATTTTTCAATACACAGACGAGGCTAAAGCTAATAACATTGTACAAATACAGTCTGACCTAAAAGATTGTATATTCATAATGTCCTCCATCATATTTGATCAGAGATGGTAACAGTTTTACATCCTGGCACACACACATGCTTAAAACCCAGTGTCACAGACTCAGGCACCGCTTGGCCACCAGACGTGGGCTACTGTTGCTGCTGATTGGTTGGAATTCTGTCAGATAGCCAAGCTCTAATGGAAATGCTACAATGCAGCCAAACTCCTGGAATCATTTCAGTGATAAAGTTATATGTTCAGCCTACAACAACTGGTGGAGATAATGTTTGGCCTCATAATTCTTGCCATGTTTAAACAGGCGGCTGCAGAGCGCAAACAAAAGCAGATGAAATTTGAAAAGTATTATCAATATTGCAGATAGTGGATGCCCTTTCCAATCACAAGCTGCATATCTCTCATGGTAAATATATGGTTGAGTAGTTCATTCATTTCTATTAGGTCCCCTGTGTGTTTCACTGTGGCTCATATATATTTATGCAGAATGGATGAAAAGGCCAAACAAGCTGCCATTAGATATGGGTTTGATTCACTTGCTCCGCCAAACTAAAGGTACAACTAAAAGGCGTTACTTTGGATCAACAAATCTTTGCCTTTGTTTTGCTCTTTTTATGGGATCATTCCTCTTCCAGCCTCACCCACAACCTACACTTTTCTATACTTTCATGAACATTTGTATTTCTGTGATTGCATTTGAGGCAGACCAAGAGAAAATAGAAGATTAAAGATTAGCATAGTTATGCAGATTGTGATTTATAGCGCCTATCTTCGCAGTATTTACCTGTTGACCATGTAGTCAGAAATGCATCTGCATGTACAGCATGCATGTGTCTTCGTCTTACTCTTACTTCCCTACTCTGTACAGCACTCCGTGTATTCAGCTCTGCTAATAGCTGGCTGCTGGAGCAAAATAATTGTCATTTTCCAGCCAGTGGGTCTAAAGTCATACAACATAATGAAATGTATAAAAAAAAGGGGGAAATGGCAGACAGGAGGCATGCTAAATCAAATGCAGAGAGATCTGAATAATTTAAGGCACAGGAAGGCGAGAGGAGGAGGAGGTGCAAATGGAAAGATGTTGAAAAGTATCATTTAGGTTGACAGCGCTATGTGCTAATGTGTGTGCATCTATGAGGCCAGTGCAATAGGCACCGTAGTGCTGGATAGAAAAATAAATATGAAAATATAAGTCATGGATCTGCGTTGACTGTTAAGCAAGTGCAAATTTGATGACTTTGTTCTCTCATTGGCTGCCTGTTTGACTTATAAGGCTGATGGTGCTTTTCTTTCTCTCACTGGTGTGTCTGTAACTTACACATTAAGTGACCTCACTGGAAAACTGATGATGCTTCTTGAGGCTTTTCATATAGCGGTGTAAAAAAAACAAAAAAAGGTTGATTCTGAATGCTCAGTAGTGTCTCTGTGTTTTGCAGTATGAAGTGGCCAAAACTGTGATCAGAACTTTAATAATAGAAAACAAACCCAGCTGACTCTGACAATCAAAGATTTAAGTTTCATCAAGAAAAGTTCAATTCAGTTTATTAATTTGGTGCCATCATGTCATTTCAAGCCAAACAGTCAATTCAATCCAATCATAGATGATTCCAATTGAAATCATTTATCAAACAAGTCCGGCTCACTTTATTTTTCACATTTGGTTAAAAAAGTTTTCCATCTAAGGAAGCCCAGCAGATTGAATCAAGTCATTGCCTTGCAGCATTCACTCCTACTGGACGAATATGTACTGACAGTAGAATTTCACTTGTATTGTGTTGTTGACTTTACAGCAATCACTCATACACTGATACACATGTATTGACAGTGGAAAGAAAAGCCCCCCTGAAACAGGAAGAAAACTGAGGCAGAACCAGAACCTGAGTCAGTGCAGGGCCGACTGGAGGTTAGAGAGAACAGAGCAGAGACAAAAACAGAAGCACTGATCCAGGAATACTTTCAGGAGAGAAAAGGAAGACGTTAATGTCAGCCATGGCTTCATCTAGGAGAGATATGTGTAAGATAAGTTCTGATCCAGTTGGAAAGGCTTAAGTATGAAAATAAGATATGACATGTTTAAGATAGTCTTGTCATTTTTAGAGCACTTTGAGTTGACTGGTAATTCCTGGAAAAGTCCACCACTGTTACATGTTTGTCTCCATCTGTAGATTAAAGTTTCCTGGAAACCCAAACACTTTGACATTACTTTGTAACCCTTTTCATAATTACAACATCATAGACTTGGTGTATATATATTATACCAAGTATGATTTAGCCTGCTTCACATTGCCAGGCAGGTACTGTACATGTGATTACTGGACCCTACAAGTCTGGATGTTATCAGGTCTGTGTGTGGTTGACATTTACTTTTGATAAAAGCTAATAAATTACACTAACTCATGATCTATCTAACTATGAAAACATATAAAATATAAACAGCTCCTCCAGAGGAATCCTAAGCCATTTCCCAACTATGAGCAACATAGACCCTCCAGCTTGTATTTAGGTTTTGGTCAGGATTTGCAGATGACTCGATAATAAAGGCTCACAAGACAGGAACTAAGAGTTTTATTGGAAAATGGAACAAAACTTCTAAAAAGCCATTTCTATTAACACTGCTGCCTGTGTTAATCAGCTGCCTGATCAAACCTGATCAGGCAGCTGATCAGGTTTGAGGACAATTCTTCTTAAACTTTGAGGTTGGTTTTCTCAGCATTAATGTTTGCGTGGTGCCAACATTCAGATGGCCATATATGTTTTTTTTATTTTTTGAGTGTTTAATATGTTTGACATAATTGGAAAGCTTAATCCACTCTTTCTGAATGTGTAAATTACAGATTTCCAAATTGTGAACCCATAGGTCACAGACCTCAGGCCCCAGGCCAACCTGCTTGTCTTTACTGAGGAACCAGACTTGGTGTGATTAAAGGTGGACTTCATCTTCAAATTCCACAGTTCGGAGCTTTTGATTCAAGTGTCCTTTCAGAAAATTAACTGTCCTCTGATTGCCAGTCATTTAGGTTTTAAAGTTAGAAAATGAAGAAGAAATGGTGGCATTAAAACTGGAGCATGAACAGAAAGGGATTAACAGCAAAATACAATGATAAAGAGAGAAACTAGAAAGTTCTTGAAGAAATTTAACCGGGGCCTGCCAAAGTGTGCCAGTCAGTTTGGACCCAGCATCTGATGTTAATAATAAGCATCAATGCTAAGCTTAGCTAAAAAGTTACAGAGTAGCATGTGGAGAATCACAAGAATGTTGACTAACATGGACTTGCACCATTCAGTATGTTAAAATTAATGCATAAGCAAAAATTAGCTAAAATGCTAATGTTAGCATGAATGCTGTGAGTAAAAGCATGTGGGGTATCACTAGCAAGGCAGCGCACTAACCTGGGAGGCTAATATTATTGCAACCCCTGCAGTGGTGCACTGACCTGAGAGGAGTATTGAGGCTTTTATTTTGAAATTTTCAGTAAGCTTCATTTTAAATGGCAACACTAATCCTATGTGTAACAGTGGTTGTGTTAAATCAGTTATATGATGCCTAAAAGAGCAATTACCTGATGTGAAAAAATGTGAAGGCTTTTATTTTGAAATTTTCAGTAAGCTTCATTTTAAATGGCTACGTTAGTCCAATGTGTAACAGTGGTCGGGTTAAACCAGTTACATACTGGCCAAAACAGCAAGTAGTTCTGAGTGGCAGCTTAGTCCTCCTCTGTAGTGATTGTGTGTTCCGCCATGTTTGTAGTTCTGACATTCTGCTCAGCCCTCTGTTTTAACTGACTGTTGGCCATAGTTAGGACTACAGAGATGGCGTGTTTGTAGTCCTAAGCAGCAGCTCTGCCCTTCGCTGTGTTCTGTTGCTATGGTAATTAATCGTCTCTGCCAATTGTCAGCTGTGAGAGAGACAAACAGGGGGAGACAAAATTCTATCTGTTTGATTTTAAAGGGCTATACTAATCCTATGAGGAACAGTGGTTAGGTTAAATCAGTTATATAACGCCCAAAACATCATTGTAGTTCTGACATTCTGCTCAGCCCTCTGTTTTAACTGAGTGTTCCGCCATAGTTAGAACTACAGAGATGGTGTCTTTGTAGTCCTAAGCAGCTGCTCTGTCCTTCTCTGTGTTCTGTTGCTATGGTAATTAATCCTCTCTGCCAACTGCCAGCTGTGAGTGAGACACACAGGGGGAGACAGAATTCTATCTGTTAAAGCCAGCCAGTTTCACTAAAATAAGCAGTCTGAACAACTCCTTCCCGTTCAGGAACCGTGATACGTATTCGAAAACCGTTTGAAGTGCACGAGAGAGCCATTTGTCGTCTCCGATAGTACCGTAATTCATATCTCTACCTCTCTCACAGTAATAACACCGATGAGAGAAAGATGGTGTGCACTGAGCTCTGAAATTTTTCAGAAAAATATGGAAGTCAATGACTGAGAGCGTGAGCTTATCCTGTCACATGACTTTGCTCTGAAGTACCTTGACATAAAACCGTAAGCCCTAGCGAAATTTTGAAAATATTTCACGGGAGCATGCATGTGTTGCGATGCCATGACCAACTTTGATACCAATAGGTCGATATTTGTGGACGTGAGGGCAAGTTAAAAAATGTTTTAGGGTCAAAAATCCACTCCGTTCCTCACTAGCGGTGCCGCAGTTAAACAATAATCTTAGGAAAAATCAAAAACTTTAGGTCACTTGGAGACAAGTTGTGGACAAACCGTAATTCGTATCGACGTGCTGTCTTCACTTCTGAACAGAGCACGGACGTATCTACAAAGCGAAATTTGAAAGGCACACCCACACACACACACACACACACACACACACACTTGCTAATAATCACCAATAATGGAGGGATGAGAAGCTTAGGGCAAGCGTAGAGTTCTGGGAACAAGACGACAAAAACTGTTGAATGCTTTCACTCTGGCTTCTTTCTCTCTTTTATTCTGCCTTTCCTTTTTCCATAAATGGAACCCCTCCCCTCCACACACACGGTATGTTTTGTAAATCCCCTGATTACCATGTTGTACACCTGTCCAACATTATGATGGTATCTGGCACAAACTGCAGTTGTCTCCATAAAAAGAACACACAGTCACAAAAGCACACACCTTTCTGCAAGGACACCCACTAAATGAATGTGCTTCAGTTTGCACATTTATCAAAGAATCTGTCAGACAACAGTTATGTGTGCACATGGTTGTATGTTTAGGTTTAAATGTTGTGCGTGTGGGTGTGTGTTTTAGCATTTCTTAACTTGTACAGCCTACAACAAATATTACATTGTGAGGACCCACTGTTCCTTATGGGGTCCAAAGCCCGGGAACTATAAGAAGAAGAACTGTTTCAGGGTTAGAGGTTAGGGTTAGGACTGAGGTGTGAATTGAGTTTAGATCAGGGTTAAGGTTAATGTACTGGTAATGGTTAGGTTCAGGGTAACGGTCAAGGTTTGGCTATAGAAATGAATGGAAGTCAAAGCGAAGTCCCTGTGAAGATAGAAAGACATACTGAGTGTGTGTGTTAGTGTGTGTGTAAGGCCTGCAGAGGCCTGTCTAATGGAGACACAGTTTTATTGTGTGTCAAACAGGCAGTCAGACAAACAGTTTGCCAGTTTTTCTGGTGCTGAGCTCGGCTGCAGCTGGTGATGAAGTGGAGCCAGCATGTAGTCAAGGCTGACATATAAAATCCACTGGTGACAGCAGCGTCAGGAATACACACATGCACGCACACACAAAACACTTCAAACATTTCACACTGCTACACTTACACCTATCTGTTGGAAAATATGTTTTTGTTTAGCACAAGTGGAGTGTGCACTTAATAATCTGAAATGCGTTTTGAAAAGCAATGATCAAGGATTTTAGATCTCGGCGTGCTTCTGTTTCAGACACGTTTGCAAAAATATTCACACTCTTTTCACCTTTTTGTCAGGCAGGAACTGCAAACTTCAGCATGCTTTCTCCCACCAGGATTTCATAATAGGATAATACAACAGTATGTTATGTATTCATATAAATCCTTCCTTGTTCTTTCAACACAAAATGAAGTTTTGTTTATTTTTATTTTACCTATGCAGAACTTTGGCAGTGTTTATGCAAAATACATAAATGTGGGTAGGTTGTGTATTTTTTAAGTGGGGTTCATTTCTCTTTAGCTTCTCCCATTCTTTAATGTGGTTTACATAATGGGGGACATTCTTAGCACTTTTATTTTTGCAGCGGAAAGCCTTGGGTTCATCATGGGGTCATCCTGCCTGGTGTTTGTATGTTCTGAAAACATGGGTTCTCTACATGTTCTCAGGCTTCCTTCCACAACCCAAAAAGTGTGACTGCTAGGTTAATTGGCCTCTCTAAAGCATCATTAGATGTGTGTGGCCTTGTATTTGATATATTGGAAGGACCATTTATTGATATGCACAAAAATAGGTTAGATGTCAAACTAAGGTGTGAATTAAGCTTAGGTTAGCCGTCGGGAGCCTTAAGGTCAGCAATGTAATGGTTAGGGTCTGGGCTAGGACATATATATGAATGAAAAATGAATGGAAGTCAATGCATAGTCCCTGTAGAGATAGAAATACCTATTGCTTGTGTGCGCGGGTGGGGGTGGGGGTGTGTGTGCGTGTGTGTCCTGCCTTTTTTGTCCCCATCTGTCCCACTGTTGCCTGGTTACGGCCCTCTCTGTCCACGGTCAGGTTTCTGACTATGAATTTTCAGGTCCTCTTCAGTTGCAAAACATTAATATTTGTAAAAATAATAATAATTGTTATTATTATTATTATTAAAGAAGAAGAAATATTGATGATAATAAAACACTTTTTATGGAACTGCTGTGATGCTGCTTGTTATTTAGGATTGCAGCTTTGCTTCAGCCAGTTTTATTTTATTTTTTTATAAAAAATTTCCACTGTATGTTGGGCTGTTTTTGACTGGAAAACGATGTGTGCCAGAGTGGTGCTCGAATGTCCTGAAGCAGCAAACGCACCATCTGGACAGCTGCAGGTGCATCCTGGAGTATTCTAATTGGCACCACTAGTAGGAGAACATGACCCGAAGAGGCCACACATGGAGCTTTTTAACAATAAAAACTCCCCCCTAAATTTAAGATAAAACAATATAAGGCCATTTTGGGAAATTAAGCAAATTGTTTAATTGAAGTTGAGGTGAAAACCTGCTGAGGAGGAGAAGAAGAGTCTGCCACGAAGAGGAAAACACGGTGGGAAGTCAGGTAAGCTAACTATGCTATTATGCTACCTTCCTGTCGGAACCAGTCTGTTAGTTTCTTTACCAACAACCCAAGTATTTTTTATTTATTTAATTTTATTCTATTTTTCACAGACTGGTGACCTGTCCAGGGTGTACCCCGAAATTGTCCAAACAGCTAGCAAAGAAACCACAGGCATAAAGAATAGATGCCTTACCGACCGTGTTCTTGCAAGGATTTTTAGAATGGAAGAGATTTTAGTTACCATGTTTTTTCCCCTGAGTTTTGGCATTGGATATTTGGTTACTATGGAAATGAAGAAAGTTTGTGACAAAGTATTTCCTGGTAGCGATTCAGACATTGGTAGCTCTAAGGACAAGAGCACTGAGTCGGCATATGAACTTTTTGATGCTTTTCTTTTTGAACCTTCCCCGGCTGGGGAGGGTCTGTGCAAGCCCCTCCCCGGCTGGGGAAGCTTGCTTCTCTGAGTATGATGCTTTTGATGCTTTTCTTTTCGGTCCTTCACCGGCTGGGAGGCAAGCTTCCTTGACTGAGGACGATCTTTGCGAGCCTTCCCCGGCTGAGAAGCAACCTTCCCCAGCTTGTGAAGTTTCCATCTATGAGTACGATGTTTTGATGATTTTCTGACTGAACCTTTCCCGGCTGGGAACTTGATTCTTTCAGACTCTACTTCCCC
Source organism: Girardinus metallicus (assembly GCA_903067095.1). Lineage (NCBI taxonomy): Eukaryota > Metazoa > Chordata > Actinopteri > Cyprinodontiformes > Poeciliidae > Girardinus > Girardinus metallicus. Next base: position 21,969 of record CAEGAE010052369.1, on the reverse strand, counting down.
AGCAGTTGGGTCTGAAAGCCCAGCTTTTGCTTTGCTTTTATACATTATATATATATATATATACACACACACACACAAACTGTTGTGTGTATGGTTGTTTATCTTATTCAGCTCTGGTGCTGTAACCTGTCCTGGGTGTCCCTCCCCCGTCCAGCACCTTGATCGCTGGTGATAGGCAGCCACACAGATCCACAGCTGAGGAAGTCTAACCTTTACTTCATAAACTGTTACATTGCTAAAGGGACAGTATTATGCATTGTCTGGTCACATCCCATTTTGCAGCACAATCAAGTAACTATGCTAGCTTCAGCTGCTCTAAAATGATACATAAAATATGACTTAAAAGAAATTTGACATTCTATTTCAACACCTTGAAATTGAGCCTCTGTCTCTTTAAAAATTCCTCCTCTTTCTGAAACTCCACCTTCAGGAAGTCATCACAACATGGCTCCTCTATTAACCATTTAACAACAATTTTTTTTTTTACCAGCATTGAACTGAGAAGTATAATAAGCTCCTATAATGAGCTCAGCAGATGTGCAGTTCCACCAAGTGTTTGCTAATTGCTGCTGGCTAGTCTGAAGGAGCCCAGGGGAGGAGTAGTGGCAGAGGGCCACTCTGTGAGGCAGAAGCTTGGAAACTACAGCTCCAATGAGGAGCTGCGCCTCGAAGGCGGGGCTAGGTCCAACTAGCTGAATGGTTGTCATGGAGATTAAAGGATTTCTCAAACATGCATGAAAGAATCAAGGTAACACTCCAGGTGTATTTTTGATGAGGAAATGACATTATAACATGATATGAAGCTCCTAAAAGTCTATTTTATGTAAAATAATACCTTAAAAGAAGGGAAACATTCATCTTTAAAAATAGCCCACACATAACTTCAGTTTGGCATCTCAGTTTGATTAAAGTAATCCTAAACAGATTAAACAAAGCTGGTTGGAATGGATCCTTAAACCTGTATGTTCAGCGATATTTTCCATCTACCGTATTTTCCGCACTATAAGGCGCGCCTTATAATCCAGTGCGCCTTATAGTGCGGACAATACGGTATTATGGCTGAACTTGAGCTATTTTGGAAAGAGCTATTTTGATCTGTAGATGTTCAAGACTGGTAGAAACGTTTTTTGAAAACATTTCTACCAGTCTTGCACATCTACAGATCAGTCGACATTCTGAGTGTCGACTCAAAGAAGCAGAACAAAATGCATGCTACGTATTTTTGATTCAATTTTTTCTGAATGTTGGAAAACAAATTTCCTGTTTTCCTCAACCTTCTACACTATTTTCCATTTACCTGGCTGTCATGGAAGATCCTAATAAAATATATAAAGGTTTGTGGTGGTAATGTGAAAACATATAAAAAAAAAAAGTTTAAATAATAATTGCTTAAAAAAGTTTTGATGATTTATATTCAGCAGAAACAGAAATTATATAACTGGATGGCCGCAGGAATGAAGAACCTCCTGTGACATTCAGTGAAGCATTTAGTCATTATTAGTCTATGGCTGAACAAGCTCTTCTGGCTACACTGAGTACTGCGTAGAGGGTGTTAGACATCCATGATGAAGAAAAGTTTTGACAACATTCTCCTCTCAGTTGCTTCAAGATTTTCTATATTCACACCCGCAGGACTTAATTGGCCTTCTGAATAAGATTACTGAGTCGATTGGTGTCACTCACCCCTCAAGCTTTTACCCCGGCAGACTTTGTAGAAACATCAGAGACATAAATCAGTTGATAAAAATGATGAGAATTCCTTACTGTAGAGAAATGCATAAATCATATTACAAACTAGTTTCTGGTCCTTGTAAAGACTCGGGTATTTACACTTGTGCCATTGAAAACATCAGAAGTCATGCAATTGATTCTGTCTGGTCCTGGATTTGTTCGAGAAGGAAAAGTTACTCTGGTTGTGTTCCCATTCTTTTTATGTTCAAGTTAAAATGTTTGAGTGAATCTCATGTTTGTGAGAACTTTGAACTAAACAAAGATATTTTTTAAGTGGAGAAGAAAAATTATGTCATTTGATATCATTTAAGGGCGCTCCCTTTGGGTGTGAATAAAAGATTTACACCATTGCATAACTTCCCCTCCAGGAGGGCAGTCGGTGTCTGCTGGGCGTCAGAGACCCAGTTCAACTTTAAGAAAATATCTAAACTGGTCATTTTACCCAATATTTTCTCTTTCACTTTAATCTTGACTATGGTGCCTTCAACTTTGCTTTATATGGAAGGACATTACCTGAATCAGAGTCAAAATCTGATCTGAAGAAACAAGCTCCATCCCATAAAACTGTTAGGCTGCAAGTTTTTTTTTTTTTTTTTCTCTTCTTAGGGCTGGCCCTGGATTTAACTCAACTCCAGGGGACATTCAGTACCTTAGAGATTTTTTTTAGTATCCATCCTCTGACTTGTACTTTTCAATGACCTTTTCTGATTTGCTTGAAGTGTTCTTCAGTCTTCATGCTGTAACGGTAGCCAGTTTTTCTTTGTATCTTCTTTGTCACAAAAACTAAATTTGTTGATCATGATTGAATTGTAAAAATAACAAAAGTGCAAACGATCCAAGGGCCTTAATACTTTTCATAGGCATCATAAATGTATCATATCTAAAGCTACATGATCAGATTGTTTATTTATTGAACAGTGTCTGGCTTATCTTATCCCCGTATAATTCAATTCTTTTTATTTACTATTTTACTGCTCTGAACAACAGTTTACACATAGTCAAAGAAATTTCAACTTTAAAAACACATCATGTTGTTTGCATGTCGAATTGTCATCTGTAACTCATATATTACATTTGAAAACTGCTCACGCTAAACTTGATTTTTTCTTTTATGCAGCGTTAATGACTGCTACACCATCCCATAGCGAAGAAAAGTGGCTTCAAATGAACATTCCTTCCAAATACGTGTCTTTGGAAATAGCAGATCTTCCTAGTATAGTCTTAGTCTTTAAAAAAATCCCTGCATGCTTGTTTTCAATACCAATGAGGGTTGGTACGGTATTTCCAATGTTTCCTTTTTCTTTTTTTCCTTTTTAACACTGTCTTTGGCAAGGGATATTTAACAAGTCTAATTTAGACCATAAATGTCCAAAAACATCTATTGCTGTCTTTAGGAATAGTAAATCTAACTAATTAAATTTCTGTATTGTTGGATACAATCCTGCATTCGATCATTTCCAAAGATTTCACATCTCCTGGACATAATTAATCAATTGTTTCCAACATCCATTTTCTAATGAAAACATTGCTAAAATAGTCCCTTTCCAACTAAAAGTTATAAATTTGATCAACCGTGTTGGAAGGGGAGTAAGAATTTCTCTTAATAAGATGCAATAAAAGAAAGTAATGGATACGTATTTTGGACATAAACCTGCAATATGATTAGATATATGCCACTAACCTGCTGTTCAGCTGCCCACATGCTGTATGAGAATCTGCAGCACAGAGACATATTAAAAGCTCAGATGATTTCACTCTTTAGTGTGTAATTTATAGAAAGCTTTTCAGAATATTTTCTAAAGAGTTTATCCAATCTAGCGATTTATCCTCCCTTAGTAATTTGTGTTTCAGCATGACAACGCAAGCGTTGTTTTAACTGGCATTTCTAAAATCTATGTCTTTGTATTCTACTAGTATTGCTAAAAAAAACACAAAAACAAAACATTATTTAACTATTTGATGTATGCATGCTATGTGGGAGACGGAAACTATAATTTCCCTGAGGGAAAATCCTAAAGTAAAGTATCTATCTGTCTGTCTATCGAGTGTTTCTGTAGTACCGATAAGACGTTTGACATTTTAGGATGCTATATCATACTGTAGCATAGCATAGCAAACCCACTAAGGCGTTGAACTGCCAGAGCTAAGAAATAAATTCATATCTTACTATAATAAGATATGAATTAAGACAAAAGTGTTTTTTTGTAACGAGATGCAAACTTTTTAAAACAAGAAACCATTTTGTTTATCACTCTGTTTCTCCTAAAGCGACATTGAAACATCCCAAGAGATGTTTTACTGTTACGACCTTTCTGATTCAAACAGGATATTTTGGTTTTTGTGAGATATAACTCGTTATCATGACATGCAAAACTAGTTATAATGACTTTTAGATCTTTTAAATGAATATTCCTCCTGAATTTATTTCTTTGGTTAGTTAAATGCTTTCATCCATACCATACCACATTACACATACCAATTTATTTACAAAGCAATTTTGAAACCAGAGTAATGCTGGCCAGAGTGCTGTACAAGGTTAATTAATTTAAACCAGAAAGAAACAAGCAGAACAAGTAATGAATAAAAACACAGATACCAGGTTGAAGGCTTTGAGTTAAATGTGTTAGTACAGAAGATTAAAGGTAAAGAGTTTCAGAGTTTAGAAGCTGCAAAGCTCTGTCACCTCTCAACTTACATCTTGTGTTTGGAGTCACTAAAAGCTGTTGGTTCATTGATCTGAGAGAATGAGATGTTTCGTATATGTAGCAGTATAGACAAATAAAATGGAGCGACATTATTAGAAAACTTGAGGGACATTTTTTAAAACTGAAAAGTTTAAAAAAATGTTTTAAAAAAATACTTGGACATTTGATTGGATAATAAAAAAAAGGTAATAAGAAAAGATGGCGTTGTGCACAAATTGTAGGTGAGCGATGAAAGTCTGACTAATCCCAAAGAAGAAAGCACTGCAATAATCATGGCACAAAGAAATAGAAGCATAGAAGAAATAGAAGATTACCAGATTGCGTTTGGAAATAATAGGCTACATTTTTTTAACAAACACCATAACTGCAAAAAGCTGGAGTTTACTGGAATATCACATTTCAGGGTGGTGTCCATTTTAGAAAACATCAGAAATATATATTTTTTTCTCCCAAATGTTCTCACCAAAGGTGTGTACACTGATGGGCTCAAACCAGCAACCCACAGATTTCAAGATGAACTCCTACCACTGCTGTCACGGCCGAAGAAAGTGCAATATTTCATATGTCGGAAAATATGTACGAATTATTAAAATTAGTCAAAATTAAAATTCATACATCTCTGCAACAGATGAAGTATGGCTATGTTTTAACATAGACAGAGTTGCCAACTGCGACTATAAAATAAGACTGAGGAGTAATCAGTCTTAGCATGGGGAATTACCATTATTAGCTTGAGTGGTATAAGCTGACTGTATGAAACAATAAGAGTGATGTAGCTGCAGTTTGAATGGAGAAATGAGCTGTCTGTTGTCTGTCCTTAACTGCTTCTTGGGTGTTCTTGCAGATCAGAAAGAAAGAAGAAAGATGGGAAGTGGGGGAGAGAGAAAGAAGAGTGCAAAGTCCTGTCCAAGAAGAAGTATTATTGTCCAAGAAGTATTAGTTCTCTTTTTAATTTTAGCAAGACGAGGAAGTCGGAATTCAAATGAAAGAATCGGTTTCCATCCAGCTAATAGTAATCCATAATCCCACCAACGTGTCTAAAGCACAATGTGGTCTCTGTGATTAACGTTAATGCCTCCCCTACTCAATTTATTGAAATGTTGGAATGAACACATTTGGTTTGGAACCAACGCACTGGCTTGTGTTTAAAATGTGGACGGGTGCAGGAAGGAGGATTGGAAGGGAGGGACAAAAGTGATGGAAACACTGTAATACCGAGAGTGAGAAAATGGAGACAGAGGAAGTTACAAGAGGTCAGAGTATATTAAAAAGCCGATGTGGATGCAGCTGAGGGATGATTATAAATTAAAATAAGAGGGTTGAAAATAAGAAAAAGATAAGAAAACCGGAGAGGTATAAATCGACTAAATAACACAATAAGCAGGCCGAGTGGAGTCAGAGAGGCGAGATGAGATGGCTGAGGGGGAAAATGACTTCCTGGGTGAAAATTAGTCCACCCTGCTCTCATTTTAAGGTCTAGTCTGATGGTTTTAATTTCTAGAAATGGTACACTTTGCAGACAGACAAAATAAGAGAATGAGGGGGGGAAAAAGAACTGGTATTAGAATAATTAAATGCAGGAAGAGGATCGCAGTTTCATTTTCAGCAACACTTCAAATGAATTCCTGTAATGATCCTGAAACCTTGAAAAGGCAAAATCCAATCAAACGATATCTACTGGGCTTCATTTTCTTTGCTGGGGGAATGACCCCTCTTTGTCAAAGGGCGAGTCATGGAGAATGTGGGTCGCCATAGACATACAAATGAAGGGCCGACAATTTGGTCTAGTTAAAGCTATTATGCTGACAAGTGCATGTGTGATAATGTTGAGTTGTGCGCACGTGCCTAGTAACACTGCTCTGGGTGGGCGTGTGTGTGTGTGTGTGTGTGTGGGCCAGTAACAAGAATGACTATCCATGTGTGTGAGCACATCTGCGAACGCACACAAACAAGCGCGCTGCCGCTTTAACACTTTGCGGCTGTGTTATGACTCATTGTAAATGATGCCATGGAAGGTCAATTGTAGAGATCAAAATGGCTGTTGATGGAGGGGACGGGAGAAAATGTGTAATGTTTTTCCTCCTCACTGCTGCCGCTGGAGCATTTTGATTTAAAAGAATAAGTGGATCTGCTCAGGGTTATTCTTTGCCTGACACCGTCCAAAATAACACCCCTGGCCCATATTTCTTGGAGGAGCCTTATGCTCTGCACCCATTGTTTTTACTCTTTCCCCTAACTCTGACCATTGGAGAGGTAATCAGGCATGAGTGCCGTGGATTATGGCACGAGTGGATGAGCAGCTGCAATGCTCCAATGACCTTTTGTAACTCATTACTGGACCTCCAAAAAAGATTGGAAGGAGGAAAGAGACAGATGGAAAAAAAGGGAAATACAAAAAAAAGACCTCCTCTGAAATCTTTAGAGATATTCAGCTCAGTGACCACAATGTGGTATTGTCTGCCTTGCCTTACTCAGAGCAGATGTTTAATGGACTGATTGACAGAAAGTCATTATCTGGTTCTCTGGAAAACAGGGGGAAATAAAGGAGGCGACAAGGTGGGGAGGAGGGAGAGAGGTTGAAAAATCAAAGAGAGCTCCTGCAGAGAGAAGAGATGGAGAAGGATGTGATGCAGTGAAGGAATGGATGTCAGAATGGCCAGGTTTATTTGTACAGCACCACCTATAAACACGCCATTTTATAGATTGTATAGAAGCAATAAAATATGGTAAATAAATTCCACTAAAGAAAATGTTTTAAGTTAAAAGTCAATGTTTTATATAAAGCACAATTAGAAACAACAGTTCTTGAGCATGTCTTTGTGTTCTAACTTTACAACAAATACGTGACCAGGAACTAATACAGAAAAAGGTTTAAAGCTGTGAACACTTTGTGCTCACCAGAACTTTCCCTGATTTGGTTCCAGAGCTGAAGAGCAGAGAAAATAAAGCTGTAGACATGCATCTTGCTTCTGCTGAGGATCTTTGCAAAAGGATGAGTTCAGCTTAATGCTACCATAAAGCTAGCTTGTGTTCGCTCTGTTCATTCAGTTTAATTCTGTTTACTTATACATAATATTTTACCACTTGTTGTCTCAAGGAATTCAAAACGTAAATTTAATTAAATCACACATACATTCCAAATGATCCTACTTATCAATGCTGTCAAGTTCAGTCAAGGTGTTGAAATGACTTATTTTGGGTCATATCACTTTTCTGCTGATTCAAATGTGTTTCTCTAGTCCTGGAAGTTTATTCACTTTTTCTGAAATGCAGAAATCATAGGGCCTTACTTCCAGGTAATGTCAGCAGTTTGTCATTATGCTCTGGTTATCTACAGTCTAATGTGATCACAGCACTATGAGGTTTAAATCATACCCAGGTTTCTGGCATCCTCTGCTGTTCTTCAGCATCAGAAATGTACATTAGAACGGTCCAGAAAAGTCCATTGTGAGAAACTTGTGGAAGAAAAACCCAGAAACATTTGACTCAAGAGATACACTAATTAAATGTATGTGCAGTTCCAAATTCAAAGAAAGTTAAAACACTTAAAAAAATGTTCTTGGTAGATTTGTTGTTATTTAGCAAATATAAATAATTTTGGTAATTTAAACTGATTCAAAACAGGAAATGTTTGGCCTGATTTCACTTCGGACAACGAGAAGAAAAGGGGAATGTAAACTTCTGGTTTCAACTGTGCATCAAACCAGGAGCAGTCTGCAGTGTAGCAGCAGAGCAGTCAGCCTCTCTCTCTCTCCCAGTCCTTAATTTAGTCTGGGATTTGATTTCCAAACTTTCTCAACCTTCTTTATGTGCAAATGTGCTGTTCCATTAGTCAGTGGATGCCACCAGTTTGACAGAGTCTTAGAGTCTAAATAAAAATAATTCTATATCAAACTTAGCGATGTGCGGTGAGGTGTTTTATACAAATATATAAAACTCAAAATAGAAGTTCATGTGTTAATTGACCTTAATGAAAACTTGTTCAATTATGTATTTTTAAATTCCATACTGTTCAACAACATGACTGCAAGAAAAATAAAAGAATATTCATATTCAAATGTAAGAAAAAAATTTGGGGTTGAAAATTATATATGAACTTATCTGTATTTGATGTCCATACACGTATCCTCCTCAAATATGGTCCTAGTTTGTTCTCAGTTGTAAAAGTTTGGCTGCGTCAGTGTAGAAAATTGCCAAGGAGGAGATTCCAGTTGGATCTGTTTTATCCCAGCTGTATGTTTTCAGTGTTTTAAATTCAGAGTAAAACAGCACCTGTTACCCATTAGGCGCATGGCGCTCAACACTGCCCCCTAGGAGTACTTTCTGCCTCACCTTGAGCATTTATAGCCCATCAGACTAAATATGTCACACACATTCATTAATGGAACAGCAACATGTGTAGCACTGTCAGACTGCAAGTTTCTTTTTCTTTTCTTAGGGCAGGCCCTGGATTTAACTCAACTCCAGGGGACATGCAATACCTTAGAGATTTTTTTTGTATCCATCCTCTGACTTATACTTTTCAATGACCTTTTCTGATTTGCTTGAAGTGTTCTTCAGTCTTCATGCTGTAATGGCAGCATAACATAAAAACTGCATCTGAGGCGTGGCGTTATTACAGTGTCACCTCACCATTCTCTAATGCATTTGAAAAGGCTATGTGTAAATTCAGTCATTTTGACCATAAAATAGTTTAAATCATTCAAAAATAAATTTATAAAACAGTTAAATGGACAAATAGATTTTTTCTTATCATTATTAATATTTTACTTCTCATAATGGCTGCCTCCTCTGACAGAACTTCACTGATCAGACTGAGTAGTGAGGTCCAGTTGCACTGGGATGGACATTTTGTGTGCATTGTTGTGGAAGCATGCCGTACATGAGCGTGGGCGATGGGGTGTGAGTGAAAACACAACTTGACAGCAGATGTACAATTCTAAAGCTGGATTGATCTGAAACAAGCCAGCAACACAGAAAGAGAAAGACTGGAGATATTTACGCATGGTAATTACATCACCAGAGGAGGCCGCCTTATGCATTTGACTTTTAGGTCCTGCAGGTGTTTATGCCTTAGCTCCCCCTTTCCTTACACAAAACTAGGTTCTCCAATCTACAATAGAATATTATAGACATTAGATGCATTTACCAAGAGTGAAATGACACGCACAAGACAAACAAAACACTGTTGGACCTGTTCCAACCTGCCAGAGAAAGTCACTACTTATAAATATGGTGGTGTCTTCCCCCGATGTCACCCATGCAGTCGCTTCAAAACCTCTGAGCCCTCAATGCTAAAAGCAATTTAGATGTGAATATTGAGTGATTGAATGCATGCCAAAGAAGAAGAGGAGGAGGTGGAGGAGGACCCCCACAATACCACCTCTGCACCTCCATCCTGCTGAAAAAAAAAAAAAAAAGAAATGGTTTCTTTCTCCAACAATTAATGCAGTGCACCTGTGATGCTCGATAAAGAGTAGCGCACTGTGCACAGGTGTGGAACATTAGTTCTGGGGGTGTTCCTTGAAAAAGACAAGCTTCTCTCTCTCCTGTAATGACACACTTTGACACACACACATTCAGCTGTGAGGTGCACACAATCACATACACATGTGTTTAGTTTAGTGAAAATTTTGAAAAAAAAAAAAATAAAAAAAATATATATATATATATGTGTGTGTGTGTGTGGGGGGGGTGCGTGTGTGTGTGTTTGTTGATGCTGCAAGAAAAAGTAAAAATATGTAAATGAACTCAGTGACCGAGAATAAATCCTGTCATTCATGGTACTGCACCCATCAATGCCCAGGTAAGAACTCATTGCTGCCTGTCCCTGTGCTGTAATGTGTCTCCATTTGTCTCTGTGTGACTGTCTTACAGTGTTCATGTCAGGGCTTGTGGAAGGACATCTGAGTTTATTTGTGTGATTATGACCATGTGGAATGTGGGACAGATGGTTGTGGCATCCCTTCCATCATCATGGTGGAATGTTTGAGTAGGTGTTATCATTAACCACCAAGACCCTAAATGAACTGTTGAAGAGAAGGCAAGAAATACTCACACTTAAAGGGGTAGTAGGACATAAAATTGGCTCTTCTTTTTTTTTTTTTTTTTTTTTTTTTTTAGCTTTGTATGATGTTGTAATGTTACTTTCTGATCAAATACAGTTTTTCTTTGTTTCTTCCATTCATGTTTGGAAAATCCTTTAATCTTCCTTGGCAACCATTCAGCTTGGTGGAACCGAGCTCCACCTTAGACAACAAAGTGCCTCATTGGAGCTGCATCTCCAAACTTCCAAGTTTTTGCCTTACAGAGTAACTCTCCCACTCAGTTCCTTCAGACTAGCCAGTATCAATTAGCAAACCCCTGGTGGAACTGAGTATCTGCTGAGCTCATTAGATGAGCTACTTCTCAGTACAACTCTGGTAAAGCATTATTAAAGGATTAGTGGACCCATGTTGTGATACGTTCAGTTTCAAACAGAACAGGAGTTTCTTAAACAAACTCCTTGTCGCTGTGTGACTGGAAAACACATAATACTTAAAACAAAGAAAAACAATAACTGGAAAGAACCGAAAAATCACAAGTGTATCTAGTATGTAGCTATCTAGTACTTTCATATACATAAAACTAGGGCCAATATACATAAAACTGTCACTAAGTTCCACACTCTCAGTGTCATGTTAGATAGTTCTCACCCTGGGGAGGTAAGTTCTGGGAATGGCAAATGGTAAGAAGAAGAGATAAATTATTCCTCGTTGTCCATGAATAACTTTTTCAGTTTTTGTTTTCTTCAGACATTCAAAAAAAGACAATGGTTCCCTCCAGTATTGTGCACAGTGTAAGGAAACCTTGTTGTAGGTGGGAGGAGGCTCATGGTCTTGAAATCGGTGACTAATTACGCTTCAGTCCAGTAACAATTCTTTTAAATGGGCCATACGGTTTGACATCTAGAGTGCCACTGTGTGGAGGGACAAAGCAAACGATCAGGAAGAAAACAGAAAAGTTTCTTGCCGGTTGTGTCTCAAACTGGATATTTTTATTTGCATATCCAGTCAGTGGTGAAATCAGCTCTACATGATGTAAACGCTGTAAGAAACATGGCCAGACACTATAACCTGCTAATGATGTTGATGTTGCAATCTGATTTGAGATATTTTTCTCCAATACATCACAGGACTGTTTCACTGTTTCAAAGACCTTTCTATGTCTTCGGTTTTGAAGTGTTGACATTTTTGTCCTTTTAGACTGAGTCAGGCGCCACTCACAATATATGAAACTGGTTATACTTGGACTGGGTTACTCTGCACTGATTGCAGGTTCTTTTAAATACAGTTTGTGATCAGTGAAGCTTTTACTCTGTTTGGAAAAAGTGAAATGGAGGGCAAAGGTGAGGTGCAGATATTTAACAACAGAGTGGCCTCAATGTAAGCACAGTGATTTAAAATGGATTAGCTGATGTGTATTTTGGGCGCTGCGTGGCTCAGATGGTAGAGCAGGCACACAATTGGCAGAGGCTTTAGTCCTCAATGTTCTGGGTTCAATTCCTGGTCTCAGGCCATTTGCTGCATACCCTCTCCTCCCTCGTCTCTCTTAAATTGCTGTTGATTAAAGGTCACTACTGTAAAAAATAGATTAGCTTTTGAAAACAAAAAATATCCCACGTTTTCATAAAAAGTTGGATGTAGAGAAATCTTTAACCTCGTTGGACCTGCACGTATTTTCAAGTCATGCTTAAGAGGCCTTCGCATTAGAGACTGATGTGTGGAATGATCAGGGCAAAAGAGAAGGATTAAGGGAACTAACTGTTGATATTCTTACCAATCTGCCAGGAACTGAAGCACCTTTATAACCTCTGTATTTATCTCTTTTTCACATTAGCTTTAACCAAGCATTGAAAACAGCACTTAAATACACAACCAACTCTGGCTTTAGCTCAACTGTCATATAAAGCTAATGTGTATTGAGAACTTGTATCATCAACATGGAGGATGTCTTCATCAGGGAGATTATCTGGCTTGTCATGCTAAAGAACAAATCAAGCAACTGCATTGAAACTGGAGTTTTACTGATTAGTAGCTTATATAGTAAGAAAATAAATACATAGATAAAGCGAACCTTCAGTATTCATGGGGTTGGGAGCACAACTCTCAGCTTGATACCCTTTCTGAAACACCTATACCTGCCTATTTTAATAATTCAAGCACCAAATATACATTCATATACATTAATCGGCTCAGTGGATGCTGGTGTGTCTCTATCACAGAAGCTAACATCTACAGTCTTCCTTATCTCTGCTCTTGGGGTTAAAGCCAGCCAGCGCCAAGGAAAATGAAAGGTCTTCCTGGATTGGCTGGTTTGCAAATGTCAACCAATAGTGTATCAAGTAGCATTGTGCCAAGGTATTTCAGCTTCTCAAGCTGCATTTTCTTTTGAATATGTTAGATATGGTCTATGAAAAAAATCAGCAAATGGGTAAATATTCCATGAAAAATTTAAAGCTATGTTCCACAGAAAAATCCACAAATACTGAACAGCAAACAGGTGGGAGTCCACTGTACAGATGGCATGTTTAAAAGTTTAGCATCCTATAAATTGAACATATTTATATTTAATAATTGGACTATTGAGAGCTGCACAGTGGTAGAGCTGGTTCCCGCCGGGTACTCCGGCTTCCTCCCACAGTCCAAAAAAATATAACCTCTCCAAAAAGAATTTGGAGAGGTTAATTGGCCTCTCCAAATTCTCCCTAGGTGTGAGTGTGTGAGTGCATGATTGTTTGTCATGTCTGTCTCTGTGTTGCCCTGCGACAGACTGGCGACCTGTCCAGGGTGACCCTGCCTCTCGCCCGGAACATTAGCTGGAGATAGGCACCAGCACCCCTCCCGACCCCACTAGGGACAAGGGTGTTAGAAAATGGATGGATGGATAGACTAATGAGAAATCCTTATTCATGGTTAATGGCTCTTAGAACCTGAATAGATGATTTCAAACTCACTTTTTTACATTGCCAACAGAGCTGTCAATATACTACCACAGGACTAAAACATAACAGTTGCTAAACACCTATGACAGCAAACAGAAAATCATTTGTTAAGGAGTAGACCCCAGATGAGCTCCATAACAACCCTGCAGACTGTTCGTTCATATCGGTCCATTTAAAGTGACAGTCTTCACAGATAGGCCACTCAGATTTTTCGGGGTGTGGGTGCAGCTGGTTTCTCATCTACCTGGAACCGAATTGATCCATTAATTGCTGGGATTTGTCACAGAGTGAAGACACCTGCTTCCCCACCTGGCTCTTTGTCAGATGGGACCAGGCTTCAATAGAAAACCACCAAAGCTACCTTCAGGTACATGTATGTTCTAACATCTGAATGAGTTATATCACAGTGACTGCCTGATTGGCAGGTGAAGACCGAAATAAGCAAAAGGACAAATAAAATAAGTGAATACTCTAATGTTAAGTTGAGAAGAGAAAAACATGACATAACATGCAGGAACAGCAGCAATCCACAGGGGGGCGTGTTACTGTCATCTGACGAAAAACATCTGAAAAAAAACATAAGGAATTAATGCATTTTAACTGCAAAGCCAAGAGTTGTTTACAGGCTTTTCAAATTATTCCTGATCATGTTTATGTGATGTTTGTTTCATCAATAAAATAGTGTCAGTTAGGTTATATCAATAATAAACCTACATTGATACATGTTTATTCAAAGCAATTCAATGTTTCCAGCATAATTTTTTAAAGGATGGTATTAAGTAAAATCCTGTCCTTTAAGCTTAATATCATATTATAATGTTATTCCCTCATTAAAAACATACCTGGAGTGTTGCTGTGATTCCTTCATGCATGTTTCAGGAATCCTTTAATCACCCGTGGCAACCATTCAGGGGTGCCTGAACGCTTGTTCACAAAGCGCCGCCTTCCATAGAGCTCCTTCTTGTAGCTACATTTTCCAAGAGGAGCTTCTGCCTCACAGAGCGCCCTTACCATACAGCTCCTTCAGACTAGCAGCAATTAGCCTGGTGGAATTGCTCATCTGCTGGGGTCATCATACATACTGCTTCCAATGCTTGTAAGAACAACTGTAAATGGCCTAATGGAGAAAGGTTGTTGTGATTACTTCCTGTAGTCAGAAAGAGTGAAGCTTCCTAACTTCAGGAAGTAATCACAGGACAATTTCAAGCAGGGGAGGAGGAGGGAGGCACAATTTATGGGAAAATACTAATATAGGAACATGGTGGGAGAGGGAGGTAAAATATCATAGTTTCCCGGAAAAACGGGAGACTTGACAGTTTGTTACTGTCCCAAACTTCTGTGCTTGTTCATTGTGTTGGAGGAATAAAGTAGAAGACAAATGTCTATGTCACAATTTTTATCTTATGACTGACATCTGATAAATTGTGATTTTTTCAAAATCTCACATATGTAAAAATAACAATAAACTGTACATCTACCAGCTTTATTTGTTTTTTGTGTTTTGTAGACTTTGTTTTAGAAGTCTAGAGCTGTATCAATAATTAATTAGTTATTTGCATATGTATTCTTTGTTCTTTTGCTATATTACCATAATTATTGTTCTTTTTTATTTTTTTGGCTTGTTCGGCAATTTGTGGAAAACTTGAACCGAGTGTGACCTATTGGGTACAGACCATGCAGAACCCTTATGAAAGCAAAATATATTTAACAGTGTATTACAGTAAATACATTGTAACATGCTGTAATATACTATCTTCCCAATACACTTTCTAATATATGATATGCTGGAAATATATGGAATCATATATTGACAATACAATTATTATTCAATATATTTTATATTCACGTAATATTTTGAAATATTTAGCAAAATATACAAATATTTGCCACTCTCCATATATTGTAATTCATCAACCACGAATATATATTACACCAGTATGTGTTTACATATCCCAAGATACATGTAAATTTGTAACCATAAATATCCACCACCATATATTATGATTTATATTGGAAAATGTGTTGGTAATATTTGTAAAGAAATATTACAAATATTTCTTTACAAATATTTTTAACATGTGTGTTCAATATATGGTAACATATATGTTACATATGAGCAATATATGGTAGAATATTTTCCCATAAATCTTCCGTATTGTGCCTCCCTCCTCCTCCCCTGCTTGAAATTGTACAATTATAAAAGGGAAGTTGATGTGGATTGATGGGCCACAGCTGCTTTCATACAGAAGTGAGGCTGTTGTATTGCACCAAGGAAAAGGAGGCAAGTAAGGCAGTAGGAAGTGTGTTGCCCAAGTACACAATTTGCCTTAAGGTTTATGGAACCGTTGACCCACCAATTGCAGGGCGAACTGCCATAAGATGACTGTTAATGTTTATTCAGTATTTAGAAGTGTATCCAACACAAACTGAACGGCTTTGTTCACATCTTCTGCTACCATTGCTAAAACCACAAGTAAACTGCAATGTTCACAACTTCTTTTGTTCTCTGATTGATCCAGTTGAAATTCCACAGGCAGAATCCAAGTTAATGGGAGAAAGTCCTCAGAGAACATTGAAGGGAGATGAGAATCAAGAGGAGCTACGTAAGAAGGCAGTGGTCAGGTTAAATTATGATGGCTGAAACTGAGTTTGATCCCCTTCAGCTAGCATGTCCATTTTCTATTTGACTTTACCTTGGAGTTGTTGTGACCTTACATCTTTTCTGTTAGAACAAAACCCACATAAGCAATTCAAACATAAACTGGAAGCAGAAATGTCGTGTTCAAGTTAGAAGAAGAATGAATGTAATGCTGTACTACTGTCAGAGGAAGACAGCTTTTGGAGCAGCCTAAAAGTTAGAAACAACACGCCTTGCATTGTCGAGATTATCAGAAAATATGCCAGCTGGACATGTTTTATAACCTTGAGACAAGCAGTAGTCTTTACTCTTAGTTTCTTATTTTTTCAGCATGAATGAAGGTGCCACACTGACACAATTAACTGAGGAAAAGTACTTTTTATCTTAGCAGCTGTAAATAGTAAATTATATTCTGCTGAATTTCAGTAAAAATGAATCACTTAGATATTGATCAAACATGTTAGTTTGCAGTTTCAAGAATGTTGGAAAATGAATTAGCAAAAAATCTAAGCTGTGCAGATTTGTTAAGACAATTTGGGGGAAAAAGATCAAATTTAGAAGAAAGAAGATTTTATTTAAATAATCTTATGAATGTTTAAGTGGGCAAGTATCTCTAAAGTTGTGGCCATATTCATAACATAAAACCCTTTTTTTAGGGTGATTGTCAGTTTATGACTTTGTGTTGCTGGCGTTTTTCAGGCCACAAAGGGTTTTTTTCTGTCTATCATCCCACTGAGAGGTGAGGCAGTCTTCTGTCCTCTGATCTTGTGTCTGTAATTCAGAACTGAGGAGGTGCTACAAATGTTTGTTCTTTTCTATTTCCAAAATGCTCCATGTTCCAGTAGCTGAATGTTAACAACTTGCCTTAAGATTCAGACTCATTAATGTCTTTGCCATAATATCTCTGAACGAGGATACTATTACTGGTATCACATTTGTCACCTTGACAGGATGAGATTTTATGCAAAAAATAACTTATTATATAAAAGCTGTTTAAATTTGATTTGCACAGTGACTATGATTTAAAACCGTAATGATTTCCAGGTCGGCTTTACCTAACATTTGTATTGTGAACATTCAGCAACTTCATTTGTTCAAGCCATCCATACAGGCAGGACATTTTAGGGAGTCTGTCTGTATTCTAAGTTAGACAGCTGAACCAAAGTCCATCCAGAGGAAAGGCGGGTCGCTGATTTACTAAAAAAAAAACAAAGAACTTAACAGAAAATAAAGAAAACTTCCAGCAGTGATTCCCAGTTCATTAATTACTGTCCCCCCATGAAGTGATACGTGAAGTTGAACACTGGGTAGCTAAATTCATTAAATATGAATTATGTTGTTTGATAGGAAATGCATGTGGTTTGTCTTATTCAGCCTGGATTTTATTTGCTTGGAAGATGGAATAAAAAGTTTGGTAATCACATAATCAAGCAAACATTGGGCTTAAGCTCAGAAATAAATTACCATCACAGAATCCTCCCCATCCGGCTGCTTTACCTGTTAAACTGTCCAAATATCAGCTTCAAGGTTAAAATCTTAGTCAAAAGTGAAGAATTTATCAGATTACTGCTTCCGGGTGGCACATGCTTTAATACATGACTTATGTCTAAAATGCACCTTAAATTCCCAGATCACACATACACACACCACACAAAAAACAACAAAAGAATCTAAACTTGAACCTGCATCTCCGTTTTCTCAAGCTGTCTGTTACATTTAAAATGCTAATATAAGACTAAACTGATTAATAATTAAACAATTACGGTCATGAATCAATAACTTCTGCACATATTTTTCATTAGTAAATTGCACAGAGTAAACAAAGAAGCAGTATTAACAATTCAAATGCGGATGAAGGAGGGGAGTAGGGGGTGGAGGGGATTTCTAATCATTCTAACTTTGATGAAAAATAAACATTCAAGACAGTCACCCAAACACAGAGGCCCGCGCGACAATCTTCCAAAGTAGATCATGTTGTTGCTTTAGATACAGTTAGTTGCTTGATTATTCAAGTAAACACGGTTGGAACATTTTTAATGAAGTAGTCCAGTATGAGAAATTCATGATAAATCTGGTGCGCCTCGTCAATGTACAGAACATTTGGACAGATTTGATGCCCATCTGAGCCTCTTTAAAGTTGAACTGATTTCCGTGGCAATCTGTCTGTTAGTTTGAGGAAGTCAGCCGTTGCCGTACAGAAAGAGGAGCTTCCACGGAGAGCTCAGGCACAACTGTTAGCGCGCTTCTGATTGGCGCGCCATTGGCCATTCGCCGTGTTTGTAAAACTTACACGTCGTTCGCCGTCAAAAACGCTTAAATCCACACCGTCCGGGGCGTTTTGTTTTTTTTGTTTGTTCTCCATTAAAGTCAGAATGACACATTCATGGATCATTCTTGTTTGAAGCTCATCGCGTGCCCCTCAACTCACCGTCTCCCTTCTCCAAATGCCAGCGTGGTAATAGCTGAGGCCATAGCAGTAAGTGTAAAGCCTGAGAAACAAGGATAAGAGCATAAACAAATCTGCGATAAGAAATATGACATGGCTATCAGCATGCAGAATAAGCCAGGCACTGCGAGCGCAGGCACCCAGATTAA
This sequence comes from Girardinus metallicus, assembly GCA_903067095.1. Taxonomy (NCBI): domain Eukaryota; kingdom Metazoa; phylum Chordata; class Actinopteri; order Cyprinodontiformes; family Poeciliidae; genus Girardinus; species Girardinus metallicus. Next base: position 3,317 of record CAEGAE010052369.1, on the reverse strand, counting down.
TGATAAATTACGAGGACCTGGGCTTGTTTATAGCACTCATTTTCCCTACTGCACCTGCTCATATTCTCTTGGCCTAGAGCGGCCCCCGTCTCTCTTTTTCTATTTTCTCTCTCCATCTTTCATACTCCTTCATACCCCTCCTCCCCCTCCTCCCTCTCTCTCCCCCCCTTCCTTTTCTTTTTCTCTGAGTAGGTGCTTATTTAAAATGATCCCCGCATTTCTAAAGCTGCTACGCCAAAACCAGTGGGACACCCCATGAAAACATAATCTGTGGGTGTATAATTGATGTCTGCGAGGGGCTGGGAGGGCAGGGAGCGAAAATATTAGCGGGATAAGAGAAGGGGTAGGGTAAAAGAGCAAGGGGAAGAGGAGAGCAACAGGGGTTTTACTGTTAGAGGCGTGAAACGTAAGAGCAGGACAGGAGTGAGTTAAGGCAGAGAGAGCGAAAGAGTGGAGGAAAAAAAAAAACAGATAAAGTCTAAATGAGATGAGAGCGGCGGCCTTTTGGTGGCTGCTTTTGTAATAAAACACCACCCGGCATCAACACAATGCTTCATTTTAATATTAATTACAAATATCTCTCCACACAACAAGGAAATAATTTGACAATCACTTTGGCTCCGAGTACTGTATTAAATGCAAAGCGGGGCTAGGGGGCGAGAACAGTCACTATAAGTCTGGAACCCCCCCACCCCCCACAAACCCCAGCCTCACCCCCCATCACCTTATTACATGAAGTGTGAATGTTAATTCTAGTGGGTTTATTAGTTAGAATCAAGGAGGGAAAAATAAGAGAAGATTAGTGTTATTCTTTTTTATTTTTTATCGTTCATAACAAGTGGTCCTCAGTTGGTACCTGGAGTGTGAAGGGGGGTGGGGAGTGGGGGGTTGGCTGTTAAAGGGATAGTAGGTTCATGACTGGAAATGGAGGTGCACTACATGGTTATTGTTTGATTCATAACTATTTATTATCACCCCCCCTACACACACACACACACACCCACGCACACACACCCCTTCTGCCTTGGTGTACAAAGAACGTTTCCAGCAGAGTGCTACGAGGGCAAAGTGTTTACATACCAAATTATGAGAATATACTGACAGCGTTTGCTTGTTAATAAGCCGTAATCACTTCCCCTAATTTAATCCGGTTGCTATGGTAAACAAGTGACACTTGAGGCTGATGGCAGTCAGAGGCGAGAGAGAGAGAGAGAATAGCTAATGAAAGAATAGCACACACACGCACACACACGTATACTGAGTGTGCTCTGACAAGACACCTGCTGTCCTGTGCGCCCCAGAACCGATCACACACCACAGCTGGTGTGTGTTTGGGATCAGAATGTGAGCGAGGCAGGGCTCGGCCTGATACGTGTGTGTGGTCAGACACACACCGCCGCTCTGCTCTTAATGCTGCTCTCATCACAAAGCAGAACACTGAGCCAGGATTGAGCTCATTGTATGGAATGACTAAAGCCAGCAGAAACTATGGTACATTAACAGAAACACACACACACACTTCCTGTTTGTGGCCCACAGGCCTGTCTCCTAAATTCCACAATATCACTTTCAAGAGTGAACACTCTTCCTTTATTACTAAACAAATAAATATTTAAATATTCTGTATCATTTATCAAATTTATTTGATTTAAAAATAAATTACAGATTTATGGAGTTTATGTAAATAAATAAATAACCATCAAGGTAGAAGATGATATTATGTAAGACAAAACAAAGAAAATGTGTATCACAGTACAAGGTGCTGCTGCTCAAAGAAACACAGATGGTTGTTTTTAAAAAATAAAACCAGCCCTCAATGAGGATGTACTTTATTCATTATGCATAATTCATGTCAAGGAGAGAAATATTTCTATAAAATTCAGTCATATTCAGTAAAATATAACTTGTGGTCTGATATGGTTCACTTGTCACATTAAAAGTAACTTTTGACAATAACCGTTAAGCAGATATTAAACATACTTTTCATGAACCTCACATTTCTATATATTTTTTTTTTTCCTTTTCTTTTAAGTGCATTGATCAGATCTTGTGTTCTAATCTTAAATCTGGTAAATCTCTCATCAGCAGTAATAAATAAATAAATAAAAGATTGAGAATCAGTTAGTGTCTATTTATCCTGTGTTATGTGTTTCATTTAGTGAACTGAGCCACTGAAATAAATAAACTTTTCAATAATATTCTAATGTATTTAATATGACTATGTATGTATCGTTACATTGTAAATGTAGAAGTGAAATTATCATTTATTGGCGAAATAAGAGGTGTCAGTTTTCATCAATATAATTATATCCTCTTTAAAAAAAATGTAAAAATAAATAGAAAATGCTAAAAGGCAATAAATATATCAGCTGAACAAATTTCTGAACGGATATTCATGTTGACTTCTCTAGTTTCTTCTAGATGTTGTCCAGAAGCCCTTTGTTACAGTGAAGGATCCACACTGGAGAAACCCTGAGCAGCTGGTGAGCAGTTTTAATAAATGAAGACAAAAAAATGACTTTTATTGTTTAAGATGTTAGCATAACATTCAGCCTGTGGTGACTCCAATAAGTGAGGAGGGAGAGAAAACGATAGTGGCAACACTTTGTCTTGGAAACTGTCTCTAATGACCAGCAACACGCACATAATGCACTCTGTGTTTTGTCACCTCTTGAACTTGCTAACAACAGATCATGTTGGGTTGAAGGAGCCATCTTCATTCGTCTGCTGTCAGATGGCTGTCTGTGCGTTCGCGCGGCTACACTTTTACTGTGTTTTAGCAGTGATTGTCAGTCAGAAATTAGGACCTTCTAAAAATGCGAGGAAGTGCCAGCGTTTGGAGTTTACTTCCTTTGGAGTTTCTTCTGCTTATTAAATCAGAAAACCAGAAGAAAAATCTCCACTTCTCCACTTTAATCCAGCAAATAAGAGGCTGGAGAGAATGGAGGTGAATGGTTGACAATAGTTTTTAATTAAAGCCCTTTCTAAGTAGAAAATCCCAACCTGTCATTCTTTATTCTTACGTCTAAAACTGACAATAATTGCTTTTTCGACGTTCCACCGGTCTGCAAATCCTGTCTCTTGTAGGTGACTAAATCATTTTATCTGAAATGTCCTGATGAGTTTCAAAATGTTTTTTTTTTTTTTTTTTTTTTTGAGCAAGAAACATCGTCTGTTTACTTTAAAACTATTTGGAAAAAATATTATGCGGTTTGCAGCCGAGTGTGAAGCGGCCGGATGGGGATCAGTGCCTCCAAATCCAAGGACATGGTCTTGAGCCGAAAAAGGGTAGAGTGCCTCCTCCAGGTTGGGGGGAG